>SNQJ01S0110921.1:7520-28913 GCA_010110895.2 Picea sitchensis | reverse complement strand
CTTGTTGTGTTTTATTGTATGATTCCTTGATCACATACATAGGTTTATATTGAGTTTATGCTATTACTATCACTTTGGTTGGTTGTGTTCTTTTACAGGCTCATCATTGTATGAGCATTGGAACGGAGCTAGGATGGCGATGGCGAGAGGAAGCGACATTTAAACGGTATGTCACTCATCCCTCTTTAGTTAGTAAATTCAATATCTAAAACTTAAGGAAAGCGTTATGTTCTAGTGTGTTTTGTTTTAGATCTAGGTGGATCTAGGGAGATCAGTTAGTGTCCGCACCTACCGATTAGTCCGATAACAAAGGGGCTTATCTAGAAAATCTAAATGCCCACTGTATAGTTTTCTCAGGAAAGGAAAAAGCGCCAAAGGGATGAGCGCACGAAGGTTCTCTCAGTAACTACTAAAGACGAACTGATTGTAACTGTAGAAAACCACTGATGGTTTCAGCCAGAGAATTCGAAGAGGCTGTAAGGTGATTGAAGACTCAGAATAGAGACGATTGACAGATGGAAAAGAGTGAAAGACTGTAGCTGCCAGAGAAGCCAAAGAGTCTTAGCATAACGACCATGGATGAAGAACAGACTAAGTGTAATTGCCAGAGGGGACGAAGATTTAGGTGTATTATCTGGCATAGGACTGGGCATTATAAATATACACAAAACAAAGAAGAAAGAGGAGGTGGCTTCTGTTGAGAATAATTTCACACGGGGAAAAAGTATACTGTGGGCAACAACCGAAATGCACAGAAGAGGCATAGTGCATAATAGAACAAAGATGCATATCTGAGAGAGGAAGAGGAAGCCGAGGTGCGCATGCAGAGACAAAGCAGAAGAACAGAAAGCGTGGCAGACGCAAGGAGAGAGAGACATTGATGCAAGCAGAACAAAGCAGTGTAGCAGAACAGTGATGAAATTGGTAAGCCATAGATAAATGTTGTATCACCGTAATAAATTCAAGAAAGCAAAGATTTATACCAGGGTGGTTGGGAGGTGCTAGGGAGGATTGGTGTCCTCAGAGTTTCAAGTGGGTACTTGAACACATGGAGTTGTAGCTTCCATCTGGTTGAAGCCATAAAAACCAGGGTGGCAAGGTGGTGCAAGGGAGAACTGTTGTTCCATGTTATATAGGTTGTTGCCTATGTGATTGGAAGTTGGTACTTCCATCCAGTTAGTGCTGGAACACTTAGGGAGTTGGTACTTCCTTCTAGTGGGTGCTAGAGAAACCAGGGAGTTGGTGCTTCCTTCTAGTAGGTGCTAGAGAAAACAGAGAATTGGTGCTCTCAGCTAGTTGCATCGTGCAAAACAGAGGTTGTAGACTCGAGGAGTTGGAGCTCACAAGTATAATAATGTAAAGAAAATAAAGATTACTCATCATATCAAGAAGAAGAGGTTTTTCCCTTTATGGGTTTCCTCAGGAAATATCTGTCTCTGTATATTTCATATGTGTGATTGATGTTGTATATTCTATTGCTTACCTCCCTGCATTATTGTGATTGTGATTGAGTGATTTGTAAAGAGTTTAAAATAAGCATAATTGTTTAAGCACTGTAACAACTGATTCACCCCCCCCTCTCAGTTGTCCAAAAGATATCCGTAAGACCTTTTTGCCATTTTAGCACAAAAAATCTACTAGTAAAGTTCGCTAAAACAACAAAGTTAAGCGTAGATTTGCAATTAAAGATTGAAGATCAGCTGACAAAAGATGTTCAAAATCATGTAAGTGAAAGATGCCAATTCCAATGGGCATTGAGAGATGAGAGAAGAGAGAAGAAGAAAATCAGTGAGGTAATCACAGATTAAGTCTCGTTTATTAAATCCAATTGATTTCTTTAAATAGAATTTGTAGTTGATACATTGCGCAATTTTGACTTTCCCACTAGAATACAGATCAGTGAATCATTATCTGAGTTTTATTTGGCAGATGACTGAGCATTATCAATAACAAGGATAGGATGGTCATGATAGAAACATACACAGTGGAATCACATGTGAGTTTGAGCAATGGCTCAAACCATTGTCATTAGATGAACAACAAAACCTTATTAACACCATGAAGAACTAAACTTAGAAATTCAAGGGCTTTGTTCGCTAGGACATAGGGCATTTACCTTGTATCGATATGGCATAGCACACCACTAAAATGAACTGGGAAACAAAGACAATATTCATCTACAGAACAGCTGATATGCTCATAGGCCAACACTATCTCTGTGTTGACTAGGAAGCTGATGGTAGTAGTATACATGGATCCAGATATCCTGATAGAATAGCAATTTATTGACACTTCACAGATAAAGTCATTTCTGACTGGGAAGCTCAGTCAGGCTTGCTTGCAACTTGTAGCTAGACAAAGGTATAGCAGATCTAAAATATTCTAGAATATAGACCTGTAAATTCAAAATTTAAATCATCTAAAACAAAAGACTTTGCTATAAATCACGTGGTTTCTGTCTCCCCTGTTTGCTACTGCAGTTAAGCAAATTACAGTCTGATAGAGCTTATGCATATGAACAGAATGATTAGCTGACCTTGGATCAAGAAGTTCAGATAAATTCTGTAATTCATCATGTATATCATGCAAGATATCAATGTCCAGATTGAAGCGAATATGTCCCTGATTAACCTTTGGTATTGTGGTGATTATTAGGTCCATGTATTCATCAACTTCTGCCTGCAGCAGACATAAAAGTTTTAATTTATGTAAAATTGTTACATCATGTTTGTTCCATTCGGGATTTTAATGGCTTAAAAGAAATTATCAACTATTGTGAACTTACAGTATCAAATGTCATGCTGAATCATGTCTAAAACATGGATAATATCTACAGTTTAGTCAATGAAAAGATTAAAATTCACAATACAATGCCATGTGCTTTCCATACCTTCAATGGGCAAGCTTTTGAAACAAACTTCTCCATGTAAGATTCATTTTCCTTTCCTTGGAAAACGTTTAGAGCTTCCTCGGTGTATTTATCCTTTAGAAGTATTTGCTCTTCAAGTTTTTTCCGAGCCAAACACAGCCACCTTTTCATCCTCCATACAACAAACCATGGTACATGCCACCCGTTTACTTCCAATTCGTGAGATGGCTCATCATCTTCAAACAGAGGAACCAAGATATTCTCACTTGTGGTGTTCATCTCAGTTCCGACATCATCAACCTTTTGTTGTTCCTTAGTCTCCGTGGTATTTGACATGGCTGTTTCTTTGGTTGCAACAGATTCATGAACATGCCGTGTATTACTTACGGAACTTTTACTACTTGATGATGACAAGTCCTTTTCAACATGTTTAAAAAGATCATGGTTCTTATTATCCTCATTTCTTTCATTCCCAACATACACATCTTTTTCCTGAAGGACAGCTCGCAGGACAGATTCCTTACATACAAGGCTCTCCTCTGTCAGAATTATTATATCTCCATGATTATGAATAGACTCATGAGATTTGCTCAAATTAATCATCAACAAAGGGTTGTCAATATCTCTCATTGCTTTAGAAAGGTTAATTAAGAATGTTTTTCTGCTGGAAGAGCACTTTCCCAAAAGTTGCAACAGCCCTTCTCTGAATTTGAAAGGCAAATTCTTTGTAATCTGACTATCTTGGAATATTTCCCACAGTAATTGGATATAATCTGGTCGATTCCCTGCAGAGTTGATGCATATCAAGCAAATTATAATGATCAAATGCAATACGAGCTCTGGAAAATACATTTTGCTGTCAATATTTGAAGCTTCAATCCATTCAACTGTTCCATTTTTATCAGATAACAGGTGACGAATTATATGAGACAACAGACCATAAGAGATTTCACAGCTTCCTTCACATCTCAACTGACTTTGTGATTGAACCAACCAGGTGCGGGAGAATTCCCCCTGTCTGCCAGTCATGAATTCAATGATGAAAGATCTTGGCAGAAAAAGGCCTGTGAAGAGCTGTTCACATGAAGATGCAAGGAAGAACAGCTTGTCAAGAAGAACAA
This sequence comes from Picea sitchensis, assembly GCA_010110895.2. Classification (NCBI taxonomy): domain Eukaryota; kingdom Viridiplantae; phylum Streptophyta; class Pinopsida; order Pinales; family Pinaceae; genus Picea; species Picea sitchensis. The sequence continues at coordinate 24,923 of SNQJ01S0110921.1, read as the reverse complement.
GGAAAATATGTGGAGAAATATAGTCAATCTTCTCCCAGTTGTTAAATGTAGAAAATAAAGCCTGTCTAAAGCTTTCTACCAGATGCATTCTTCTATCCTGCAAACTGATTTCTGGAAATGTGTCCATGTCTAGCCAGAGTAGTTGATCACTCCAAAAATGCTTATAATTGAGGCACTGGTTGATAATTTTCTTTCCATACTCTGTGCCCAAATCCTTTGGTAAAAAAGGAAGTAGTACTTGCAATCTTCCAATCTGGCCAAGAGTTATGGACCTTTGCATATTGCACACAATGTCACTTGTGATGTCTTGAAGAATCAAAATACTCGCTGCATCTTCACGCAAACTGATAAATTCGTTCATGTTTTCATCTTGATGTTTTAGTGGGAAAAAAACATCAAAAAAACGTTCTTTACAGACTTTCACCACTCCAAACTTTGCAACCTGCTGTAACTCAGACTGACCAGTCAAGAGCTCCATATTTTTGAGGGACTCTGAAACCTTATACATTTGAACTAACAGGGCTCCTTGGATAGGAAGAATACAGTTTTGTCTCGTGCATAAAGAATAGAGATTTTTCAATTTCTCAATCACATTTTTTCCTACAGAATAGAGGTCCATTGTAAAGAACTTCTTTGCAGACATAAAAAAATTCTGAATGCTGATTTGCATGGTATTTCCTCGTCTTTGCAGAAATTCGACATCAATACCCTTAAGCCAGAAAGCTTCACTGTTAAATGCATTACAAAATCGATCATTTTTGTTCTTTCTGACACCAAAGTATTCAAGAGCATACTCTAAGTAGCAAATATCTTCTTCCGTTTCCCGTCGTTTTTGATACCTTGAAAGAGCATTCACTGAGGATAACAATTTATCCTTCCATTCATCCCAAACAAAGAACAGTATTGTGGGAGAAATTTTATTCTCCAGCAGCATTCTGGAATAATCATCCACCCTGACTAAACTCATCCCTTGGCCAAGATGAAATAACTTTGAATCTGAGTTAAGGAGTGCATCAAGAACTTTACGGAGAGAGAAAATTTCAAGTCTGATATTTCTCATTTTCTTTGCATGAATCATATGTTCTGTTAATTGAGGAAGACTGTATAATTCATCTGAAAGTATTGACCCCTCACACTGAAGGAATTCATATGCATGGGTTTGATCTTTTTCTGCTATGTCTTTTACTTTCTTCAATAGTTGATTCTTTTCAGGGAACTCCTGTAGTGGCCACCCTTTATTTCCTGTTCTCCAAAAGGAATTCAATTGCACATGAAATAAAATGGATTTGACGGCTAGCCCATATTGTCCTGCTTTTTCATGCATCTCTGCCTCAAGTAACAAATCGCCTTTCAGTTCTGCGATGTCTGCAGCCTTTTCAAAGTTCCCAGCAGCCGCTTCAACCCCCAGAAGTTCTTGAAAGTAATCTCTCCTCAAGAGAAAGCATCTAATTACATCCAGTGATGGAAGAGCATTCACAAATTTCATCATAGACTTTGTGTCTTTTTTCTGATGATAATATGTTGCACTTTTCTTAAGATAGTCAGTTTCAACTTTTACCATTTCACACCCATGACATCTTCCACAGTTAGTATTACAGTTGTGTTTCTTCCATACTTCGATAAATTCCAATCCTATCATAAATAATTTCCCCTTTAAACACACATCTAGGCATTTAGACACGCAATTAGCTCTGGCATATGCACCAGCAGCATTATCCCAGCATTTTGCTTCTGCAAAGCAATCTCCAGCAGTTTCAAGCCTTGCGTCACCACATTTCTCTTCATATATCATACCTGTGTGCAAAGAAGATGCAACAAAGACCATCAGTGCGTGAAATGGTAGTATGTCCATGTCAAATCAGTTCGTACATCAAGAAAGATAAATTTGTAACAACATGTAATAATCGATGTTGGCAGATTGAATCTGTCCTATATATGTTTTGTTTTGTTCCTGCTGACATGCATGTATAAATTTTAAATTCATTTGTTTACAAAAGAGTTACATAAATTGGGCTGGGAGACTGTAAAAGACTTACCGAGCTCAAAAATGAAAGGCGAGGCCACGAGTTTTTCACCCTTTGATACTTTACAACATTTAGGAATGAATGCCATGTTCGTTTGAGGAATTATATTAAACTTTCGCTAAGCCTATCCAAGGTTAGCCAAAATAATAAGAGAAAGGCGTCTTAGTGTATTAAGATTGATTGAGAACATTATACACTATATGGAGCATCACCAACCACTGCCGAACCTAGGAAATGAAAAAATTGACCACCTAGTTTCATTTTCATGGGCTAAACTCGCATTCCTCTTATCATGTCTAAAATCCATAGTTACCCAGTATACATGTTTGCAAATCTGCCATCGGGGATCTATATCGATATGCATACGTCTTATCATGTCTAAAATCCATAGTTACATGGTATACATGTTTGCAAATCTGCCATCGGGGATCTATATCAATACGCATACTTGTAAATCAAGCAGTTGATTGGGGAGCTGAATTGGACTACGGATTTTCCCAGTGATGACCAACATGGTCTATCTGTAAACATGATTTCTCTTTTGTTAGACCAAGCCAAATACTCTTGAATTTTGAAGAAATTGTTACTTTATTCTATTTTAGTTGGTGACATATTAATGAGCAAAACAACCAAAGTTTATTCACCAAATATTTGTTATTTATTAAGGTTTTGTTGATTGTACAAAGACCTAATGACATGTTTCCTTAACTTATTATCCTTCCTTGTATGTTTCTATATCATTTTGCATACATTTTTTTTAATACTGTACTATTTTGGCGCATTAGGCTTCGCCTACATGAATTCTTCACATAATTTATGACATGACCCACACAAGCGGCAAATTTTACTACACAATTCATTGGAAGTTCAACTTTAATGGGATTTTGACAAGATGGGCCTAGCAATTTCGGAGAGGCAAGACCATGTTTTTAGTACTATTTTCTCTAGAGAGAGCTCAAGTCAAAGAGACTCTCAGTAGAGAAAATGAAGAACGGTGAAATGCAATTTTATTAAAGAAAAATTTGTACTGGTCCGTTTTTCTAGAGAAGATATATGAACCATTAATTCCTTAGTTAAAAGATTTATACTAAAATGCTTCTGGTCATTGTTCTTTCAAGCAGTATTTAATACCATAAGTATAAGAATATTGTCCATAGGTTTTATATCTGAAGCATTCTCTGTATATTACAATTGTTTTTACCTCACATCTCCTCTATCATTCCTATCTGGTATTTGTTATGACCGAAGGAAGGCATATATATGATTAAATGTATATGATATGACCCCAAGGGAGGAATATTTGGGGATAAATGTACATGTAATGTGTAAATATATATGTAATAAGGTCGGCCTAATAGTAAATGGGCCTCATGTGCAAGTGTGAATAGGTATATATAGAGATTATGTATTCATTACATGTACAAAATGTGAGCGTGCAGCACAACTCCAAGATAGATAAGTTACACAGTAACTCCTTAACGAATAGGAGAACCTCCTCCAAATAATCAATTACATTCATACAACACAATTCACATGTCTCAATAATGAATACATGATCTCTATATATACCTATTCACACTTTCATATGAGGCCCCTTTACTATTAGGCTCACCTTATTACATATATATATATTTACACATTAAATGTACATTTATCCCCAAATATGTCTCCCTTCGGGTCATATCATATACATTTAACCATATATATGCCCCTCTTGGGTCATACCAGTGTTTATGACTACATCCAGATTGTATGAATCCATCATCCAGTGTTTTAAAACTTAGTCTACTCGATCGAGTTGACCGAGCTAACCCAAAACTGGTCTGACTCAACCTACCAGTTTGGTGTTGAAGTGACCGAGTCAAGCTTTGACTCGATCGATTTAGCACCAAACCGGTCAACTCGACCAAGCCAAGGCTTGACTCGGCCGAGTCAAGACCTTTTCAATTGCTTGTCATTATTGAGGGTTTTTGGAAATCATTGAGGGACAATGCAAGTTTTTATTGTTCCAGATTGTCTCTTCTATCAAGCTGTCCCAAAAAACCCTCCAATGACTAGTCTCCTCCTTGGATCGTTGCATACTCTTTGTTGGTTATATCCCTAGTATCCCACTATCAAATCCACAGAGTGTTTGTAGATCGCAGGTGTGCCCTAGTTGTCCTTGTTCAGACTTCATTTACTTCATTTCTTGACAGGTTTCATATCCACAAGTGGCCCAATCTCAGAACCTATCTAGTGACATGCCAAATCCTCAACGTTACCTACATTTTGTCATCAAGTGAGTTGATATCTGAGACTATATTTGTAGTTGGGGTTTGAGGATTTATACAATACCTGTGGCAGCATTAGGGCTTGATCTTATTCCCTATACCAAGTGTGTAACCAACCTGTTAGATCGATACCTTAATCTTCCTATCTTTTCTATATCTAAGGGCCAATTGCCATCATTTTCAATGGTCTAGAGTAGTTATACATGCAGACTACAGAGTTTGATTTGAATATTGAAGTTGAATATCACAAGTAAACAATGAATAAATGGCAAATTTGGTTGTTGACTTGACTTATAGAACTGATTAGTGTTGCAATCTTGCTTGGTGTGTGCTCCGTAGTCATACTAAGATATAAATCCAGTGAAAATTCGATAGGGAAAGTTGAAACCTAGTCAACATGGATGATTAGGCACAACCTATAGGTAATGATGTGGGCCTTACATGGTATATACAATGTACTTGAATAGACATTGCATATTTTGTCTCTAATGGTTTGGAATCTTTAAAATATATTATTTTTATTAAGTTTAAATGTTTTTTGTATTTTTTAGTAAAACCGAGTCATTGGAATCAAATCAGTCCGAGTCAATCACGAGTCTGAGTTTGAGTCGAAGTTGACCCTCGACCGGTTCCAAGGTAGAGACCAAGTTTTAAAACATTTCCCTACTCACATGTATGTGGTGTTCTCGATTTGTTATAACAACCTATCTTGTCTATGAAAGGAAACAAAATAAAACTAAGACCAGATATTTTGAACCATAGTTGCCAAAAGCGTCCCCCCCCCCCTCGCTCCCAGGCTAGGAAGCGTGCTTCAAGTGGGAGCGTCTAACAAAAATCGGGACTGCACATTGGGCCTTTTAAGAACGTTCCCTGCCTTTTAGGGAGCGCCATGCTCCCTGGGATGCTCCCGAAACCTGGGAACACACTCCCAAAGCGCTCCATGGGCACTCCCTAATGGTAATGTTAAATTCTTAAAGTAACAATAATTGGTAATGTTAAAAATGGTAATGGAATATGAAATTCTATGGTAATGTTAAGAATGGTATTGGGATATGAAATTCTCTTAAATTTTTAACATTACCATTTATTGCTTCAGGATGTTTGAGAGTGGTTCCAAGCTCATCGGACTTCATATGGACAAAGTAGAATTTAATATCCCGTTCAAAATTCAACAGACTTAACAATTTTCAAGATTTCAAGATTGCAACATTTTCATTAGATTCTATCACGTATGAGGATATGTGATTGGCATTTAATCAAGAACACCAAGCCCTTTATGTACCCCAATGTTGGTGGCGTTGATTGTTAAACCCAATCATAACAACAATACAAAGCTTCTACCGACTACTATGGCAACTGCAATACATCAATAAAACACACAATATGTAAACCAAAGAACCTAGAATAATATCATTGCCTCTCCAATAGATGTTATGTCCTCGAGGAAATCCCCACGAACCTCCTGAGCAAGTCACTACACTTCCACTACTTAAATCGATCCACCAAATGAAGCTCCAATGAAGACCCTGGATGGATCATCCTCCTTTTCTAACTAGGGTGGTTATTGCACCACCGAAACCAAACTCCAATGGAAGGGTTTTGCCAAAACCCTAGTGAAAACCTTGGCTCATAAGAGCACTCCAATAAGAGATCAAATCCAAAAACATAATACCAAAAGGAAGAGCTACCCCTCCTTTTATTCTTCTTCCATGCCTTCTAGAACTTTCCCTTTTTTGACTAAATCAAACATGACCCTTATTCCCCTTTTACTTTTCACTTTAAGATAAAAAAGTCACTTTTACTAATATCTAAGTGACGATTAATCTAAAAGATACTTTATTATAATGCTTTGTTCACTTATTTCAAGAGGATCTATTGGATCCAAGGTTTCCTCCAATAATTCTTCACTTCCGAAGTCACGGAATAAAGTACCATCAAGATCTTCGAAAGGATTACAACTCATCATGTTTTTTTCTTGATGTGCAAGAGGAACAAAGGCCTGGATGTCTTCATCAAATGGAAGAGCATATATGAGCACTTCATCTTCATCAAATGTCTCGTCTAGATCTTCAACATGAGAAACTTCATCAGGATCTGCTTGGTAACTTTCTTCATGTGTTTTTTCTTCGAGCACTTCTTCATCTTCAAGGGCTAGTTTTTTGGCAAGAAATAACTCTTTTATATGATTCATCATTTCCTCAACAACTTTATTAGCATCCTTTTCCATTTGAAAAAGTGCCATCTTCGAGGCATAACAAGTTTTGGATGAGGTTTCATCTCATGGTGCTATATGTCCATTGACTGAAAGGACACCTCAATATAGTCGCCAGATGAGATCAAGACTCATCAAAGGATGGGAAGGGGAAACAAGAAAAGGTGGGTTTTGGGAAGGTGGAGTCGCCAGATAAGCTTCAAGAAGAGCTCATCAAGGATGAAAAGGGAACGTCCTTTAGGTGGAGTTGTTAGGGTTTGGAAGAGGATTCAAAATCCTCCCTAACAACGGTGCCAAAATGTTATCACACAAGTTGTAGGTTGGGCAAAGTCCGATCCAACCACCAATTGGCGAAAACTTAGAGAGCACCTACCCACTATCACCTTAGGCAGGTGTTCCTGTCACTTTAGAGGTGAGATAGTCACCTCAAGGGGGGAATCTCAGTGACCCTAGGAGGATTGAGATGAAAAAATTAATGTATGAACGAATGCCCCTATAGGTCAAATTGCTAGATGGAAAAGGGAGCTTGTTAATGAGTCTTGAGGGTTGTTTAAGGTTGCCAAATCCTTGAGTGACATGCAAAGAGATAATACCTGCCCAGGACACAAGGAAACCAAATATACAATGCAATATATCAAGTGAACAAGCAAGTTAAGCATGTTGTCCTTAATAGCAGCAGTCAAAAGAGATGTATATAAACAAGAAATTCTTGAAAGAGGTTACTATATAAGATGCCAAATGTCAAGATAAATGTGAGAGATGGAGGAGGCCCTAATGCATGAGAGGGAGGCCTTTGGAGGCCCAACGTTTCATCTCCAAACTCAACAATTTTCTAAAAGTGCCAAAACGTTGCCCTAAAGGGATGACGTCATCTTTCTTTTAGGGTTTCTTATGTGCAAAGTCAAATTTAAAATTGTTAAGGGGCAAAGTAAGGGTTGTTGAAGCCTTACTTTGTGGTTTACCCTAAAGTTAAGTGGACAAACACTTTAGGAGGATTTGTATAAATAAGAATCATTTCATTTCATTTGATCATAACTCTCCCGTCTTGGAGAGGATACTTGGCTGAAATTTGAGCCCTCTTTGGGCAATTTGGATATCTCAATCTTGTTCAAATATCTTATGGTGAATTCTCTTGGCGATTTCTGGAGCTAAGGAGGTGTGTACCTCTTGGAGGTCTTTTCTCTTGCCTATGAATGATCATTGCTTGGTGAACTAGGGTTTTATCTTACATCTCTCTTGAAATTGGTAAGGAAAATCTGCAATTGTTAGTTCTTCTTGCTTGTTTCATAGATGTTATTGGTTGAAACCCTAGGAGGAGCAAGGCTATTGGGAGTGGGGAGCGGGAGCGGGAAGCACATATTTTCAAAAATCTCTGGGAGCAGGAGCATTTCAAGAGCGTTTTTTATATAATACATAAAATATATATATTTTGATACATATACATATATAAAACATGCAGAATGTTGAATCAATTGCAAAAAATATGAAAACATAGATATAAGATCATTAACTAATTGATTAGTGATGATCATTAAAGCATCAACCATTTAGTACACATATAACATCAATCATAGACATTTGTCATCAATAGATTGTAACATACTAACAGACAACATCAACCACAAAATGAAATAGACTTTAGAGCATCATATTCATTACCAAAGAGTTGTAAGATTCAATCAATAGTTCAAATTTCAAACTTCAAACTTCAAAGGTAAACTGTCATATAATGTCCATAACTTCATTATTTACAAAATAAGCTATAATAAAGAGTCAAGAGTCGTAACTATGGAACTACTGACCATATTTTTATGCTCAAATCTGAACATTTTGCAAATTGAGCTCATTAGGTATATACCAAGTGTGTGACCTCAAAATTATTGATCAAGAAATTTTAAACCATATGAACCCAAGAATTTTGAAGTGCAGAATCAAACTTGGAAATCATCCATCAACATAATAAAGTAACAATTCCAAGCGCTTTTATGTGACCATGCTCAAACCAAATATCTCAACAGATTTAGATGCATTATATGTAAGGCCCGGTTAAGTGTCTAATGTTTCAAATAGCATTGTTTTGTGTGGATAAAATTAACAGATTTAACCACTGAAGTATCAACAAGTCCTTACTTCTGGATTACACCAGCATCATGTGAATTTATTTATGCATCTATTGATAAATCCAGATCAAGATTTTGGCGAAGTTTTACAATTTAACCATGACTCTTCAGGCCAATACAAGAAATCACTGAAATTTAGAGTCTATTCTTCTTAGAAATCCTTCATCATGTATCATTAAGCATGTTGAAAAAGTTTGTTGCAAGTATAAACCAATCAAAGAATGCTTCCAACATAATGTGTGGAGATGCCAAGAAACTGTCCACAGACTACTGTAATGGAATGCCACAGTCTTAATCCTCAAACAACATGATTTGAAACCAACACAGTTTGCTTAAGAATATCTTAGATTTACTAAAAGACCATGATGTATCAAGTTCATTAGCAGTGTTGAATCTTGTTTGGAGCTGACAAATTTATGTCAAACCATAGCAAACCTTCAGTTCAAACAGAATTAGAAGCTTAGTTGTGTTTAGGGATTAGACCTTCAAATCTGTAATATCTCTTAATTTTCAATCCTCAGAGAACTTAAAAGATTTGTTAATTCTGAATGTCATTCCTTTAACTTAAGATTTGTTAAAGGAATGACATTCAGAATTAAATTGTTTTCAATGTTGTTAATGTAGTGAATAGTGGTTAAAGAATTCTTAGCATTTATTGCCCATTAAGTGTGTTTGAAAGCATATTCTAGGATTTGTTACTTGAGTGCACCTTCATTTTTCATAGAGAATTCAAACCATCCAGAGATGTATCACTTGCAATGTGAGATTTAAGCATAAATTGATGCATTTGGAATGTTGCTAATAGATGGGGGTGGCATGTCTCCTCTGAGTATATGATCACCATCATATTCACTCTATATCTGCAACCTGAGGACCTCGAGATATAACCTCCTTAGTTATCCACAAAATGGGGATAACAGGATGCAATAACATCCTTCTTAATCCCTGCCTAATTGCACATAAGCTCTTCTTCTTCTTCCCCATGCGTGGGCTCCTCTTCTGTTTGGTTCACTTCAATCTTTAGAATGTGACCCACATCATCTTCCTCTTCATTGTTGGAAAGAACCTCAATGTAGTGGATCTTCCCTTTTCCCATGCATCTATGCCCTGGTTCCCATGGTTCTTTATAAGTGTAGCACAATTATTTTCTTCTCAACTCCCTTCTGGTAGCTTCATCCAATTTCCATTTACCCATGTCTACAGTCCTTTGATCCTTTCCCCTTGGAGCAATGGGTCGCCTTGGAATGGATTTGATTTTTGAATTTGCCCCCTCCAAGTCCTTGGTCTTCCAAATCGCATCTTGAAGGGTAGTAGGCTTAAATCCTTGACCCATCCATGCAATGGCTCTGTTAGCCCCTCGAAAAAGAGCATCATCAACCTGGATTTTGACACATTTGGAACCATAACCACTAGCCTTTTAAAATTTTCAATGAATGCCTCAGTTGCACCTGTCTGCTTAAGTTGGGTGAGCTCATGGAAATGAAGTTTGGATCTCCCTGATCAAACCTGTCTATGGGCCTCTATGTGAAATCTACATATGAAGTAATGTGTGCATGTCCCAAAGTAGTCATCCCATGGTACCACCACTCATGGGCCTTCCCTTCCAAGTATAAGGTGGAAAATTTGATGGCATCCATATCCATCATGGGATTTAACTACAAATAAGCATCCAATATCTGTACCCATGCCTTTGCAGAAGATTTGGCTGCTCCATCAAAGAGGGGAATCTCCATTTTTCTTGCTTTGCGCCCCAGATCATTATTACCCCTGTGAAAATCTCTAGGCCTGCCTCTATATTTGATTCCACAATACTCTCCTAAAGAAATCTATCCCTTGAACATTGCACTCAAGGCTACATACTCCCTCTCATATTCTTCAAAGTTGTCCCCTACCTCCATACGCCGTGGGACATTGGCATCATGTTGTTGTGTGTCTAGGAAACATGGCATGTAAGGCCTGGGCGTGACTCTGCTACTCACTGGTACCCTGTTGGTTGCACCCCAAATAGACTTTGCCCTTCAGTATGGATTTTGTGACTAGTCTCTACGTGATACCTCTCTCCTCCATGAAATCCACTATCCCCATTGTTCCCTTTATTATTCTTTGGTTCCCTATTATGTACCATCTGCATGAGAAGATGTGCAATCCTGTCCTGCCTTCCTTCCAAAGTGGTAACCAAGCGCTCTTGTCCCTGTTCAATAACTGGTAAGGCTAATTTAAGATCAGCATGTCCTCTGGATAAGCGCTCATTTGTCTCATCCAAATCGTGTTGCATGATGAACTGTGTCTTGTGAATGTAACGTTGTAGTTCCTTTGTTAGTCTTGCCAATTCAATTAGCACCTCCTTATCATTACCATCTCCTATTTCCTGTCTTTCCCGCATCTCTGTTTCTGGTTCCTCGGTACCCTTATCCTTCCTCTTCCTGTTGTACCCTCTCATCAACAAATCCCCACATGCTGGGAGGATTAAAAGTTCTGATACCACTGTAAGATCCCCAATTGGATCTATGTGGAATTTTTCAGTTTTAATGCTTTTCTGGTTGAAGAATTTTGTCAAACAATTCGCACTTGTAGCTTATTGAGCTTGTGTTGGGGTTTATTGTTTAGTTTGATGGCATAAATAGTTTGCAATGATATACTTGAGCTTAAAGAACAATGAACACATAGAAACAACTACAAGAATAGCCACAAACTCAGATCTGTATTTTATTTAGTATATAGCTGACCTCAATACAAGAGAAGAGAAGATATGAAAATAGATATAGAAGAATGGAAGATGTAGTTGATAACAACTCCAATATACAATAGAAAGGAGAAATGTGGGCTTCCCTAAGCCTCCAACAGCTGCATGCAGAAGATCTACAAGATCAATCTCTTTCCCTTCTCATACCTGCTATGTCTTCTGGATGAGATGCGCCCTTTTATGCAGAAACTTCCCTTAGAGATTCGACTTCACTAGATCTGACCTCCAAACTCAAAAATAATGATGATGTTCTGAAGAAGAAAGGATAGCTATCACATATGATGACTTTCCTTAGATGTAGATACATGTCTAAACTACAATGCAATGGATCTCTAATTCCAAATGCGCCCTTCCTCGGCGAATGCGCCCAGATCTAAGAATAAATAAATGTGGAGAACAAAACTCCCAAAGAATGTCAAGAAAGGTATCTCCAGGGATGGAAAATGCTTCCAAATCTAGATCTATTGAAGATCCCACCTCTAGAAGCCAAATCGAACTTCCTTCTATTGGACAGTGCACCCCACTCTACAGAAAACCCTTCAATAATGCACCCTACTTCACAAATGATTGTTGCAACAAATCTGAACTGGATAGAATGTTGAGGGTGGAATCTTTCACCACCTTGGCCAAGCTTGGATCAAGAAAGGAGAGATCTTTCACCCCCGTGTTGATCCCTAGGGTTTGTTTAGTCAAAACCCTTAAGCTTCCAGAGCTCAAAGTTGCAAATGTAAAATGATAAAGAATAAGGAAGTGAGGCGCCCTCATACTCTTTATACCCCAACATTCTAATTCTCACTTAAATTATTAATTGGCTTTCTAAAGTATTTTCCTTTACTTATCTCATATTAGCCAATTAACTTATTTTTCTTTGTTAGACAATGTCACTTTAATAATATGACTTAAGAATCCTCCATGACATATTTTGGCCACCTTAGTCCCCTATTTGTTCAGACTATAGCCTAGGGGAACAACTAGGCTACTCAGTCCTTCAGTTTCTTGGTCATATGAAAGGGGATCTTACAAAAAGTCACTTTTACTAATGTCTAAGGGACAGTTAATCTTAAAGTTACTTTATTACCTTTTTACTTAATGTCACTTTAGAAATATATTATCTCCTAGCTAAGCGACATTAAATAAACCCCTTGACACCGTTTTTCTTCACTGACAAACCTCGAAAACCACTCCAACTACAGAATAGGGGAACCCATAATTGGGGACATGACAATCATTTAAATGCTCTTACTTGTTTATTAATAATTCTTTCTTTCAAAGTTTCAATATAATCATTAATGTACTATGGATGGCATTTCTAACATCATAGTCATGTAGTATTCATCTACAAGTAGCACAAATATGCATGTTTTCCTATATTCTACAAGCAATTTGACATTCTCCATCTTGTTTTTAATATAAATATAATATAAATAATATATATAGGATACTCCCGAGACGCTCCGCTCCAAGGTTTTTTGGAAAATTACCCTCTTGCACTCCCGCTCCGCTCCACAACAACCTTGTTCTGAACTTCATATCAAGAAAAGCAACAACTCACCTCAATATTGGTATAACGTTTCCATTTAAATAATAGTAACAGATTTTTAATGATAATAGGCATCTTGCTTAACGTGCTAGAGTAGGACACGTCCAAGCCACAACATATAAAACAAACTGATATATCCAACATGGTGTTTAAATGATAACAAGATCCAAGTTTCAATATATGTACAATTTAGTCCCTTTTTTTTGGTTCATTCTTTTTTTCCTTCTATTTTTCACTCTCCTTATATTCTTGGATTATTAACCCATAAAATAATAGAATAATATTATATAATGGTTAATATGAAAATAAACTGAATAAGAAAATACCTAAAGAATACATAGCTTTGAAACTTATACATTAGAAAAATCATACTTACCAGCTGTCTTGTACTCTCCTAATGCAATATAGCAGTTGGCAGCTGACTCTGACTTCCCGATAGACAAGAAAATTTCTGTCGCTTCTCTCAACAAACATTTTGCTGATTCAGGATTGAGCTCAAGAAGTCTCTGACCAGATTGTCGGAGACTTGCAGCTTTTGCCCATTTGGCCATATTTGAATCCCTGGCCCTCTCAAAGCAGACAATAGCCATGTCATAGTTTTGCTCATTGAACATCTGCACAAATGTGATAAAGATTACAATTTTAATTAATGAAACCTTAATGGATAGCTAACTTATTGTTAAAACATTAATCCTTTTTATGTTTCAAATCTATATGTATGGATACAATCTGCTAAAACTTCATTAACTTTTTGCAGAAAGGAGGCAATGGAAAAGTTCTGTCTTGGATATTGGATACAGACATGTATTTCATTCTTGCTCATGTATGGTGATATTGTTTCATATATTGGTCATGATCATGGTGAACATTGGTGTAATCTGATAATGTATCATAACACTCTAAATTGTTATGTTTTCTTTTGTTGTTTCATGGTCAATCATAGTTTTCCTTTAGATCAATGTTGTCACTCTTGGGTTGAGTTGTATTACTAGAAACCTAGGTAGATGTAGCGTGTCTATTCTCCCCAACCATCTTTCACTCCTTGCCATTTTCCCATCACTTCCATGCACATCTATCATACTTCCACTCATGGTTGACTTATGATATATCATAGTAAGGTCCAAACTAAATAGTCCCATGTAGGAAAGCCTAATCATAAGAGCTATAAGCTCGATGTTGATGCAGCCAAAGTAAAAATACAAACGATAAAGCTTGAGCCATGCCACTTTGAAAAAAGCACAATTTCCCAACTCCCATACTTAACAATGCATATCTAAACAAAGGGACCAATCATAAAGAAAAAGGCAAGAAAGGGGTAGTAAGAAAAAGAGACTGAAGGACTGGTAATTCAATGCTAAGTGCACCCTCTCTCTAAAGGAATTCATGTGGTTGAATATCTTAAATCCTAGCTCTTGAAAGCTAGAGAGACCTTATGTGGCTATGAGGGTCAACTCATGAAGTTTCCCTTCACTTAACATCACATACATCATATTACATGCTCCTAAATTAGTGTCCTAGGAAATGATTCTTGTCTTAGGACTTGTGACATGTAATAAAGGTTGATGTTGTCCCCACCATGGTTAAACTTGGCAAATGGCATAAATTAAATAAGTCATTGAGAAGTTAAAGGATGACATTTAATGTCTCTCCACATAATGGAACATATATTGAGGCATGAATCATCATTATGTGATGGCTCTCCTGCATTGGGATCTGTGTACTTGCCTCGAGATCTATGCACTCGCATTGAGATTTTTGTACCTACATTGGGATCTAATTCTACCTTGTGATCTATGACTACCTAGAGTGTTGTGAACCTTGCCTAGAGCATTGTGATTGCCTTGGGCACTGTGAGACCAACGTTGGGCTTTATGACAAGATGCACACACCTTCTTGGAGCTACACGTGCCAAATGATTCACCCATTTGAGGGGTCAACTTGCTCCTATTTGACCATTTGGCCAAGGTTGTTGCACTTGGAACCACACGTGCCTATTATTCCACTCACTTGGCACCATTTATGAAGGACATTGGATCATTTCGAGGGAACAACTCACTTGGTCTCTTATCTCACACGTGTGGGGCTTATTAAGCATTTATTGGAGCATTTGAGGGGACAAACCTCTTTTTTTCATTGGATCCACAAGCGTGGAGTTTGTTGGAGCATCTTGAGGCTATATTGTTATATTTTGAAAGAAACTACAAGCTCGAAAACAACTGCAAGTAAATGACATAACATTGTAACAATGGTTATCTTTGCAAGAAATCTATACAAAAACCTAGCAAAGAGAAAGTGCCCACACAAAATCGATGTATGTGGGATAGTATTTATGAAAGCATGTGTGTAGGAAAGTATCAAGAGGATATCATCAAGAAAGCTTAGGGATATTTAGGGGATTCAAGTGAAGTATTGGAAGTGGGAAAATAATTTCCTCAGTTAACATATTACATCCTTACTTTGCTTTCTGGAAATACTTCTTATATTAACATAGCAAATACATATAAAATAGATAAGGAAAGTGCATACAATGAGTCTAATTGCTTTCTCAACACTACAAGAACTGAGATCATATTAGAGTAAGCAAGCACATCAACAATTTTATCTTCCCCAATCAATAAAAGTCCTTTGGAAAATTGTTGAATGCATACCTATTCCCAGTAGGTCCTAAGGAAAGAGAAAACAAAACTTAGTTTTCAAATATGCACTTAAATCACATTTTCCAAATTGCGTGCATGAAAGATACCAAAATACAATGCCAACGCCCCATAAATATTGATAGAACCAAATGTCTAGAATTTCCATGTAGGGAAGCTCTCTAATGAATGAAAGATACCAAAATACAATGCCAAATCCCCATAAATATTGATAGAACCAAATGTCTAGAATCTCCCTCTAGGGAAGCTCTCTAATGAATGATGCCCTGGAAGATAGCAGGAACATGTTGTTGGACCTCATTCCAACAACTTCTAGCTATTATGCACTCCCATAAAACATGTTCAACAATTTCGAACTTTCCACAAACTAGAGACTACTCCTTTGTAAAACTGCTTTTGGGTAAACATGCTTTTGTTGGTAGTCCTTAATAAATAACAAGCCAAGCAAAGGCACACAAGTTCAAATAAAAACACAAAGGAGCACACATTGTGAAGCCTTTGAATCCACCTCTAGGAAGCCCATCTAATATTTAGTGTAGGCACAAGTGTAACTATTTTATGTAACAAACAATACAACCTTTTAGAATGAAAACTTTGTTTGGTTTATCAAAAGATCGATGCCAGTCCCTCCAAAGAGGGCCCTACTATCACAAAGATTGTAGGTTGGGCAAAGCCCTGTTATTGCACAAGTTGTAGGTTGGGAAAAGCCCGACCCAATCACCAAAATGGCAACAACATAGAGAGCACCTACCCACTGTCACCTTAGGCAGGTGTTCCCGTCACTTTAGAGGTGAGGTAGTCACCTCAAGGGGGGAATCCCGGTGACCCTAGGGGGGATTGAGATGAAAAGTGTGATGTATGAACAGATGCCCCTAAAGGTCAAGTTGCTAGATGGAAGAGGGAGTTTGGAACTGAGTCTTGGGAAAGGTTTAAGATTTCCAAGTCTTTGGGTACATGCTGAGAATGTTTGTACCTGCTCGAGAAACAAGAAAAGCCATGTATGCTTGTAATATGTTATATGGGCAAGCAAATTAAGATTTGTTATCCCCACTTTTAGGGATAACTAGGAGATCATGTCTCGAGGCCCGCAGGTCCTAGACATGGAGTACCGAGAGCCAGATCGACTTAAGCATGGCTCTGGAGGGCCCATGTTTTCTCCCTTTGAGCACCTCTACTTTGCCAGCAGCAGCAGCTTCCATCACCATCGGCTTGGTCTTGTGTCAAAGATGGTTTTTTCTCCATGAGGTAATGAGTCCGGATATCATGGTATGTGTCACTCTGATCCTCAAAACCTTTGAATATGTGCATTTAATTCCTTTTGTTTCTAACGAATGCTTGGATCTTATACTTGACCACTTGACCATGTCTGGGGGGAATGACAGGATGCCCTAGCAAGCATGTGCCCGTAGGTTTTGGTTTGCCACTGGACGGATTTCTAAAAAGTCATCGTCTTCTCCCTTCATATTACAACCTTTTCATCTTGCTTCTCGCTCATCTACCCATTTTCACTTGTATGGGCATTGGGTTGGCCAATCATTTGAGGGTTGCACCTTGCCTTGTGGGAAGAAGGGGCTAAAGGCCCAGAAGGTAAAGCAAGCTGGAAAAAGATAAAAGCCTAAAAATAAAACCTTGAGATGCTTCGCCCAGGGATCCACGAGAAAGCAGTAAAAAGCCTCTTAGCAAGAAACAAGAGGGTCCTGTTATCGCACGGTTTGTAGGATAGTTCCAAGGGCTTGAGTCAGGGCTTGAAACCGGCGTAACAGGAGCTTCCCCACCCACTGTCACCTTGATGGGGGGCTCTTTCTATTTAGGAGGGCAAGTCCAAGGGAGACGTCCCTAA
>SNQJ01S0110920.1:0-11609 GCA_010110895.2 Picea sitchensis | reverse complement strand
AAAGGGAAAAAGGAAAAAGGGGGTTAATTTCTACACCTGCCAATTTGAGTCCTAAATGAAAAGGGGAAAGAGGGAAATATAAAATATTTAGGAAACTAGGAAAAGAGGGAAACATAAGAAGAAAAGGGAAACCCAAGGGAAAATGCAGAAATTCAAACTTAGTAAGGTATCTACCATTAAGAACTTTCTAATTTAAAATTGAACTAGTAAATTGATAATGGGGAAAGTCATTAAAACCTGTAAGAGAATTTGGGGACACCTAGGAGCGATTCTAGGAGTGACTCTAGGTGGGTGAGGGAAATAAGGGAAATAAATTAATTAAAGAAATTAATTTATGGAGGAATGAAGGGGATGGGTGACACTTGTACGGGGAGGAATTTTTAGGATTTAATTTTAAAAAACTTAATTAAATGAGATTTTAGGAAAGTAAGGGACTTTGAAACTCTATATAATGAAGGGTAGATAAGAATGAAGGAGCTCTTCTGTTTGTGTAACGTTACGCTGCATAAATCTCTACTTGACTAACTTAGCTTGTGGGAGTTAGGATACCTAGCTTGGGGAGGAGTGGTAGCTCAGGCTTGTGAGGCAAGCTGGGAGCTAGTTGAATCTCTGGATAGTGTGTGTGGCCCCTTTGTGTCTCGGGGGGCTAAGGGGAAAGAAGAGTACCCCTAGAAGGAGTTTCACGGAGCGCGCGGGATGTCACTCAGAGCGGGCGATCAGGAAACGATACGCTCTCTTCATTTTTGTATGGTAGATTTTTGTAGGATTTGTGCTTGGATCTGCATGTTTAATGGAGTAAGTAAATTGATTTTCTAGATTGATGACTGAATTTCTTCCTTATCCTAGCTCGATGATTGATTGATTCCCATGGACTTTGTTTCCCCGCATGTCTTGACCTCCTTGTGGTGTTTGATTGTGACCATTGTGGTGGTTTTGCCTATCATCCCTAGCTCATCAGTCCTCACCTGGGCAGTTGTCCAGGAGCCTAATCTACGATGGTCGATTCAGCGCTAATAGACCTATGGATCTCAACGCCATGCCTTTTTGTGCGAGGATGATGAGCAAAGGACGAGCCTATCAACCGTCTACCTCCATTGTTGTCCTTGGATGATTGGATCCTTTCAGTTCTCTTATTGTTGTCTACATTTTGTACTAGTATTCTAGCAATCGAAAAAATGAATTGATTCATGTATGCATTTTGTATTGGTATTTTGGCAATGGAAAAACGAATTGATTCATGTTTGCATTTTGTATTGGTATTCCGGCAATGGAAACACATACTGATTCATGTCTTCATTTTGGATTGGTATTTTGGAAATGGAAAAACGAATTGATTCATGTTTTCATTTTGTATTTGTATTCTAGCAATGGAAACACGGATTGATTCCTGTCTGCATTTTGTATTGGTATTTTGGAAATGGAAAAACGAATTGATTCATGTTTGTATTTTGTATTGGTATTTTGGCAATGGAAAAATGAATTGATTCATGTCTGCATTTTGTATGGGTATTTGGGTAATGGAAAAACAAATTGATTCATGTTTGCATTTTTTATTGGTACCCCAGGCATTTGAAATTGTTTATCACTGTCTGCGTTTCCTGTTGTTACCACAAATTTAATTTCCACGATTTTAATACTCAGGTTTTTTTCAACGATTTGATTGTCACTAATTTTTATTTCTGCACAGTTACCACTGTTATACCATCATGATTTTATTACAGAGGTTTTTATTACTATACTTGATCACCCATGATTTTATCCATTTAAATCATAACTTTACTTGCTGGAATGACCACGTTTTTGATAATTAGAAGTGGACCGTGTTGCTGTAGAAAACACCCACGATTTTAGCCATTTCAATCATAACTTTACTTGCTGGAATGACCACGTTTTTGATAATTAGAAGTGGACTGTGTTGCTATAGAAATCACCCACGATTTTAGCCATTTAAATCGTAACTTTACTTGCTGGAATGACCATGTTTTCGATAACTAGAAGTTGATTGTGTTGCTATAGAAATCACCCATGATTTTATCCATTTAAATCATAACTTTACTTGTTGGAATGACCACGTTTTTGATAATCAGAAGTTGACCGTGTTGCTGTAGAAAACACCCACAATTTAGCCATTTAAATCATAAATTTACTTGCTAGAATGACCATGTTTTTTATAATTAGAAAGTGACTGTGTTGTCGCCTTAATTGACAACGAATTTGCCATGATTTAGATGACAATGTTTCCTGTTATCCACCCTGAATTCGCCACCAATTGTGAGCTACGTTTGCAGTTGAAAGGCCTCGAGTTTGCCTCAATTGTTGACTGCCCCTTTAACCTGGAAACGACAATAATGCCTATAGCGATGTCTTGGGTCCATTAATTTCCTCGTTATTACTAGATTCATTGTTATGTGTTAGTCATATTAAACGCAAGAACAATTGCTACTGCAAGGTTAATGGTCGACCATTTCCTTTTCTGTTAATTGCCATGTTAAGTTCAATACTAAATGCTATATTACTTGCATTATTAATAGCCAAAACTATTTCTACAACAATGTTAATGGTCAGCAGATTCATTCTTATTGATTAAATGCCACGATGAGTTAAATGGTTAACAATTAGGTAAATCGCTTTGTTATTGTGCTATTAATTGTTATGTTAACAATCATGTGAATTGCTTTGTTACTGATATATCAATTGGATGTTAACTAACACGTTAAATGCCTTGTTATTGCTTTATTACTTGTTATCATAAAAGTAATGTAAATGGCCTTGTTATTGCTAATTTAATCGTTAGGTAACTGTTATATTAATTTCCTTCTTATATTGTGACAACGATGTTAGTAGTTAGCAGTTTCCTTCTCAATGATAACAGATAGCTAGTATTATTAGTTCGGACAATATAGATAGACTGCATGTTGAGATTAAATTGTTCATAGGTGTTATAATAGTAGCATTCTACATTAAGATTGTTAATATTGTTATTCAAGTTAATGGATAGTTGGATGGAGATTTTGGATTAATGTAGATTTGCCCAATTAGGTTGTATTAATGATTAAAATTAGGTTGGTGAGTAAAGACTAGATTGCCAATTTTAGACGTGCTAAATTGATTATAATGGAGGTTAGATGGTATTTATAATTATAGTTTAAATATTGCTTACTTAGAGTTGCAAGATTGATTGTATTAACGTTAAATTAGCGGGTGCATTATTGACTAATTGTAACTTTGACGTGCCTCGTTTAGAATGGAACCCATGTTAAAATAGATTGTATTTATTGACTGGTTTAGACTGGGTGATTGATTGGGTCGGGGACGATGTCGTGTATTGGATTCCGTCATCCCTTGTCTTCTTCCTCTGACATTTCGTTGACCTGTTGTTGGGGTATGGGTGTGGTTTTTCTTATCGGTGTTCGGTTCCTAGTACATCAGTTTGTCTAGAGTTCTCGGTCCGGATAGCTTATGTTTTTCCATGGTTATTGATGTGTATATCACTTGGGAATAGCATGACTTCTGATGATAGGATCATGGCATGCCCTATGGGATAGCAGCGAGAGAGAAATTGGATGCAGTCGGTGCATTCTGTGTGAGTGTTGTCAAGCATTGCCAGTTGCTTTATGGCACATGGGTTGAATGCCTTCAAGCACTGGGTTCGTGCGCCTAGAGGCTCTAGTTCTTGTTGTTTGGATGTTGCATCGGGATGGGGATGTTATCCCTTAGCTTGTAGGCATGGTCGTGTTGTGTCGGGTGGGTAGTCGTTCCTCCTTGTTGTTCTACACTTGATTCACCTAGTTGCCCTTGTGTTAGTCAGTGGAGTCATCGTTTCCCATTTTCCTGGANAAAAAAAAAAAAAAAAAAAATTGCA
The DNA here is from genome assembly GCA_010110895.2 of Picea sitchensis. Taxonomy (NCBI): domain Eukaryota; kingdom Viridiplantae; phylum Streptophyta; class Pinopsida; order Pinales; family Pinaceae; genus Picea; species Picea sitchensis. Next base: position 7,747 of record SNQJ01S0110920.1, on the reverse strand, counting down.
TTGTTGTTTTCTTGTAGTCGTAACGAAGAGGGGTCATTACATATGGTATCAGAGCGGGTTCAACCCTATGAATGTGGATCGCCAGGATTTCCACTGTAGTAAATCCGTGAGTATTAACCCTTGCGTTAAGTAAAAAACTTAACGTGTCCTCGTGGAGATCGCATTTAGAGGGCATCCTTGAGGGTCCACAATGCGCAATAGCTAGTACTGTTAGCATCCTATGAGATCTTGAGAGAGATGAGTTCTAGCGTCCACGAGTGTCACGGACGGTGGTGTCGTCAAATCATAGTTGTAGAGCAAGGCATGTGCTTCACACTTCACATTTATGACCTCCAACATGAAGGTCCACATGGTGGTATTTCGACTGAAGGGGAGCGCTCTTTTATGGTGGAAGACGCTCCTGTTGCTTTTGAACATGGCCTTCAGTGATGTGTCATGAGAAATGTTCGAGGGACGGTTCCTAGAGATATATGTTTCTATGGAATTCGTTGAGCATTAGCTGAACGAGTTCGATGCCTTGTGACGAGGTAGCCACATGGTGCCCGAGTACGAGGCCCATTTTGGAGCTGCTTCGATATGCTCTTCACCATGTTACCCAGAAACTTAAGGACAAGAAGTTCGAGTTTGGCCTTATTGTTAGAATTCATCTTCTACTTTGGGTACCAGGAGTACTGGACCAAAGAAGGGGTGTTGGACATGTGGGGAGCCACAGTACAAGCGCGACTGCCCGGTGGAGAGGACTAGAGCATCTAGATTAGTTGGACCCACTACCATGAGAGATATGGGCAAGGCCCATCAGATTTATGTAGTGGTGAATAACTTCTAGGAAGAGAACTAGTTGACTGTGCTCGAGACATCAGGTACCGTCGCTGACCAGACCCTTAGTATTTTGATAGATCCCGGTACTACCGAGAGTTTCATTTTGGGTGCAACGCTAAAAAGGGTTAAGGTAAAGGTAGTTGAACAGGATGATTTTAGCTTCATTGAGATGGCTTTGGGAGCCAAACAAAAGGTTGGAGGAAAGGTTACGGGTTGTACCCTTAACCTGGGAGAGTTTGTCACCAGGTCCAACTTGTACGTCATGCTCTTAGGATCTTATGATGTTGTGATCAGTATGGACTGGCTAGAATCGCATGAGGTGATACTCAAAGGCAAGCCGAAACAATTGAGCTTGGTCGATGATGAGGGATAGAGATGTGTGACTGTAGGATGGAACGAGGGAGTTTCCCTAAGGTTCATCACTTCCGTGCAGCTACGGGAGAGAATGCACAAGGGGTGTAAGCTTTATGCGATCCTTGCGTTAAACGAGAAGGGAGTAGCGGAAGGTCTAGAACACGTTCAGGTGGTGAGAGAGTTTGCAGACGTATTTCCGGAGGAGTTACTTGGGATGCCGCCGGGGAGGGAATTGGATTTTACTATAGACCTAAAAACGGGAATTGAGCCGATAGCTAGAACACCTTATCAGATGTCGACCCTAGATTTACAGGAGTTAAGAATGCAACTGAAAGAATTGCTGGACCTGGGACTGATACGTCCAAGTATGTCACCGTGGACTGCGCCTGTTATTTTCATACGAAAGAAGGATGGGTCGTGGAGGCTCTACATTGACTACCGTCAGTTGAATAAGGAAACGGTCAAGAATCAGTATCCGTTGCCAAGGATTGATGATCTGTTCGATCAAATGAAGGGCGCAACAATGTTCTCAAAGATCGATTTGCGATAAGGATACCACTAGTTACGGATTAAGGAAGATGATGTCCCTAAGACCGCCTTTAAGACGAGGTTTGGACATTACGAGTTTACTATTTTACCATTTGGACTGACAAACACACTAGGAGTATTTATGAGTTTGATGAATGGGGTGTTCCACGAGTACTTGGAAAAGTTCGTCCAAGTATTCATTGATGATATTTTAATATACTCTCGGATGATAGAGGAGCATGACGAGCACTTACGCTTGGTACTACAGTGTTTGTGAGAGCACAAGTTTTATGGGAAGTTGTCCAAATGCTCTTTTTATCAATCAAATATTTACTACTTAGGGAATGTCATCTCCGGCAAAGGCATCGCCGTGGATCCATCAAAGGTCGAGGCTATTATGGAATGGCCTACGCTGACAAATGTCCCGGAAGTGCATAGATTCATGGGTTTAGTAGGATACTATCGACGGTTCATCGAGAGATTTTTGAAGATAGCAAATCTGATCACGGAATTGTAGAAGAAAAACAAGAAGTTTCTTTGGATCGAGAAATGCACGGAAGAATTTTGGAGGCTCAAGGAGATGTTGAAAACAATAGAGATACTAAAGGTCCCTAACATGGATGCGAACTTCTTGGTATGAACTGACGCATCCAAGGAAGGCTTAGGCAGAGTCTTGAAGTAAGATGGACGAGTGATCGCATGCATCTCGAGGAAACTGAGAAGGCATGAGGCCAACTATGCAACACACGATTTGGAGTTGTTAGCCATTGAACAAGACTTGAAGGTTTGGAGACAATACCTTGTTGGACGAAAATTTGAACTAAAGACGAACCACTGTGGACTACCACACATCTGTACGCAAGTGACTTGAATGCGCGACAAAATCATTGGTCGGAATTGCCTAGCGAGTATGACTTCGAGATTACTTACATAAAAGGGGCAGTGAACCGAGTGGCATATGCATTGAGTCGGAGACCAGGCATCTTTTCAGTGTTTCCTCTTCAGACGAATCAACATGAAAAGATTCTAACTTTACAGCGTGACAATGACTAGTACTAGAGGTCGAGGGTTTTATTGGACAAAACAAAATTATGGTACCAAGATTTGAAGGATTTATGTTCGACGATGATGAATTATTGAGGTTTCAGAATAGGATTTACGTACCACCGAATGACAAGTTGAGGAGCTTGATCCTAAATGAGGCTCATAGAGCAGTGTGCATGGCTCACCCGAGAGTCACGAAGATGAGGGTGGATCGTAAACCCTTATTCTTCTGGAAGGGAATGAAGCCAGACATAGTGAACTAGGTGACCAGATGTTTAGAATTCCAATAGGTAAAGGCTAAACATGGACACCCAACAGGATTAAGACAACCACACACTATTTCGAAATTGAAATGGGAGGTTATTTTGATGGATTTTATTTCTGGATTTCCACTGAAGGCAAGGAGACATGACTCGATTTTCGTAGTAGTAGACACTCTGATGAAGAGTGCTCTCTTTATTCCTGTGCGTACGATGTATCAGGCACCTGACATAGCTAGAGTTTTCATCGGTGATATTGTGAGGCTGAATGCTGTGCCTAAGAGGATTACATATGATCGAGGATCAATGTTTACTAGACGATTTTGGATGAGTTTCCAAGAGGCCTTGGGAACCCAACTTAACTTTAGTATGGCATATCACTCGGAGACTGACGGGCAGACCAAATGAACGAACCAGACCTTGGAGGATATGTTGCGCATGTACGTGATGGAACAACAAAAGCGTTGGGAAGAATGCTTTCCATTGGTGAAATTTGCTTATAACAACAGTTACCAAAGCACCATTAAGATGGAACCCTTCAAGTTTCTTTATGGATGACTATGTCAGACACCTTTGAGTTGGGATTAGCTTCAGGATAGGGTCCTCGTGGGACCGAAAGTGATCCAAGAAATGGTAGTTTAAATGCAAGATATAAGACAAAGGATTGAGGAAGCGCATGATCGACAGAAGAGTTATGTCGATGCACGTCGTTTCGACCATAGTTATGATGTGGCGAGCGAGTATTCTTGCGGTTGAAACCGCATAGGAGTTCGATCCAGTTGGAAAAAGGGGCTAAACTATATCATAGGTTCATGGTAACCTATGAGATTGTGGAAAGGAGAGGCCCGTGGCCTATTGAGTAGCCTTGCCTGATTCTTGAGGCGTTTTGCATGATGTATTTCACATCTCTATTTGAGACATTTTGTTTAGTGATCCTACACATATTTTGACTTGAGCACCTGGCGGGTGTCGGATGAGGGGGCTCTCACTACTGAGCCGATCTACATCTTGTATCATCGCATTCGACAAATACGATGTTGAACGGTGGAGTAGTTCAAGGTCTAGTGGATCAGCTATAGTCTTCCCTCGACGACCTTAAAGGACGCATATGATATGCGCCAGCCGTTTCCATTTTGTTTGATAGATAGACTTATGATACTCTGATACACATTATTTCGGCACTTATGCTCTGAAACTTTGGGATGAATTTTAGACCAAGAGGGGGTGTACGTAACATCCTGCTCTTGTGCACTGAGAAAACTTATTATTTGAGGACACTTGCTCGCAAGTGATCCAGATTATTATGCTATTAAAACATTGATTTTGATTATGAGGCGTTATGGGTTGATGAAATGTTGTTTTACTGCATTGACATAGACAGGTGCTATTGATTTGGTTTTACTGAGTGTGTAGGCTTTTGGACCTCAAGGATGTAGAGGCATCGATGGAACCCCTTGGACTCCGGATCGAGTCGGGGAGTGAACCATTGGAGTTTGATTATTTTATATGTGATATTAGTGCATTTGATTAGATGATATGATTATGGATATATTGATGACATGATTCATTGATGATGCAGGCTGACGATAGCTTGCCGACCAGGCTCACATGTGGAGTAGAGGGGTCACGCACGACTACCAGAGATGTTGAGGGAGAGGTGTGGACAACAACCTTGCCACAACCTACTAGCACTCCCGCTGTGGCTTGAACTGTAGTTTAACGTTTACCTAGTTTGAGAGGACCCACGATGCCGTGAAGGAAGACTGTGGCAGTCGCTCACAATGATTCTAAGGGGTGAGCAATAAGGCAGGGGCCTTATTCCGTAGAGGCCCTTAGTATGCCACAAGTTCACCTGGTGGAGTATTGATTCCAGGGTTTTTTTATGTCTACCAAGTCAGTCAAGAGGCGAGTGGCACCCTTGGAGCACATGGTGCATCCTGAAGGGCACTTCACGCAAGAAAAATGGAAAGAGGCGAGTGGCACCATTGGAGCACGTAGTGTGTCTTGAAGGGCATGCCGCGCAAGGGAAACATATTAAGGTGAGTGGCACCCTTGGAGCACCTAGTGCGTCCTGAAGGGCACGACACATTGTTGATGATAAATGAATGAACCTAGATGGCCTTAGGATGAATAACGTGTTAAGAATTTTTAAAAACAAATTCCCTAATAAAATGTTGCCCAGCACGAAAATTTAATGTCTAAGTCTAAATTATGTTAGTGGTAAAATTTTATCTATCTATTTTAAAAATAAAAATAAAAACTACATAAATAATAATTATACTCTTCGTTAAATCTTGTAACAATAAGGGGATAAGCAATTTAAATGATTCATAAAAATTTGTTAGGGTAAAATTTAAAAAAAAAGGGGAAATAATTGTTTTATTATTTATGATAATTTAAAATTATTAACTAAAAAGGGAAAAAGGCAAAAGGGGGTTAATTTCTACACCTGCCAATTTGTGTCCTAAATGAAAATGGGAAAGAGGGAAATCTAAAATAATTAGGAAGCTAGGAAAAGAGGGAAACATAAGAAGAAAAGGGAAACCCAAGGGAAAAAGAAGAAAGTCAAACTTAGAAAGGTATCTACCATTAAGAACTTTCTAATTTAAAACTGAACTAGCAAATTGATAATGGGGAAAGTCATTAAAACCTATAAGAGAATTTGGGGACACCTCGGAGCGATTCTAGGAGTGACTCTAGCTGGGTGAGGGAAATAAGGGAAATTAATTAATTAAAGAAATTAATTTGTGGAGGAATGAAGTGGATGGGTGACACTTGTACAGGGAGGAATTTTTAGGATTCAATTTTTAAAAACTTAATTAAATGAGATTTTAGGAAAGTAAGGGACTTCGAAACTCTATATAATGAAAGGTGGAGAAGGATGAAGGAGCTCTTCTTTTTGCGTAACGTTACACTACAAAAAATATCTAATTGAATGACTTAGCTTGTGGGATTTAGGATACCCATCTCGGTGAGGAGTGGTAGCTCGACCTTACGAGGCTAGCTGGAAGCTACCTGAATCTCTGGATAGTTTGTGTGGCCCCTTTGCGGCTCGGGGGGCTAAGGGGGAAGAAGAGTACCCCTAGCATTGGCTGGGAGGTACCAGTGAAGTCTCACCAGTCGACAAGCGAGAGTTCCATGGAGCGTGTGGGACGTCACTCAGAGAGGGCGATCAGGAAACGGTAAGCTCTCTTCATTTTTGTATGGTAGATTGTTGTAGGATTTATGCTTGCATTTGCATGTTTAATGGAGTAATTAAACTGATTGTCTAGATTGATGACTGAATTTCTTCCATATCCTAGCTCAATGATTGATTGACTCCCATGGCCTTCGTTTCCCCGCATGTCTTGACCTCCTTGTGGTGTTTGATATTGACCATTGTGGTGGTTTTTCCTATCATCCCTAGCTCATCATTCCTCGCCTGGGAAGTCGGCTAAGAGCCTGATCTATGGTCATCTCTTCGATGTTAATAGACCTATGGATCTCAACGCCCTACCTTTCTATGCAAGGATGATGAGAAAAGGATGAACCTATCAGCCGTCTCCCTCCATTGTTGTCCTTGGCTGATTGGATCCTTTTGGTTCTCTTACTGTTGTCTACATTTTGTACTGGTATTATGGCAATGGAAAAACGAAATGATTCATGTGTGCATTTTGTATTGGTATTCTGGTAATGGAAAAATGGATTGATTCATGTCTGCATTTTGTATTGGTATTTTGGCAATGGAAACACAGATTGATTCATGTCTACATTTTGTATTGGTATTCTGGCAATGGGAAAATGAATTGATTCATGTCTGCATTTTGTATTGGTATTCTGTCAATGGAAAAACAAGTTGATTCATGTCTTCATTTTGTATTGGTATTCTGGCAACGGAAACACGGATTGATTCATGTCTGCATTTTGTATTGGTATTCTAGAAATGGAAAAACGAATTGATTCGTGTTTGTATTTTGTATTGGTATTCTGGCAATGGAAAAAAAAATTAATTCATGTCTGCATTTTTTATGGGTATTTGGGCAATGGAAAAACGAATTGATTCATGTCTGCATTTTGTAATTGGTATCCCAGGTGTTTGAAATTTTTTATCACTATCTGTGTTTCCTGTTGTTACCATAAATTTAATTTCCATGATTTTAATACTTAGTTTTTTTTCCACGATTTGACTGTCACGTATTTTTATTTTTGCATGGTTACCACTGTTATACCATCACAATTTTATTACATAGGTTTTTATTACCAGACTTGATCACCCATGATTTTAGCCATTTAAATCATAACTTTACTTGTTGGAATGACCACATTTTTGATAATTAGAAGTGGACTGTGTTGCTGTAGAAATCACCCATGATTTTAGCCATTTAAATTGTAACTTTACTTGCTAGAATGACCATGTTTTTTATAATTAGAAATGGACTGTGTTGCTGTAGAAATCACCCATGATTTTAGCCATTTAAATCGTAACTTTACTTGCTAGAATGACCACGTTTTTTATAATTAGAAGTTGATTGCATTGCTTGTTAAGAACCAAATATCAATATAGCATAGAAAATACTCAGAAAAAGTACTCAACGCCTTGAAAAAGAGATAGCTTCAGATAATAAGCCTCTTCGACAGGGAAACCTCCTTTTACCCCACTTAAATGTTCAAGTACAAGATGATTCAAAATGAAAATGTCTCCTTGGTATATATAGGAGACTAGGAGGTATAATTACAACTAATGGCCTAAAGCCGACATAAAT
>SNQJ01S0110919.1:40945-65800 GCA_010110895.2 Picea sitchensis | reverse complement strand
AAATTTACACTGCAATTGAGGATATAAATTAACATATATATATATCAATGTTGAACATTTATAACATTGAATTGAATGTACACACTTTATATACACTAACATATATCCTTTTCCTTTTAAGTTTTTTTCAGAGATTCTGACAAGAAGTCGATAAGGTTTGAAACTTTGAAACTTATACAAATGTAGTACATCGCAGTGAATATCAAAAAATTTCTTGTCAATCTAAAATTTTGATTGATTTTTTGAGTATTTGGGTTGGTTTAAAATGGAACAAAACCTCTAAAGTAAGGTTTTAAAATACATGAAACTTTCATCCATACAAAACTAAACTCAGATTAACCCTAAAAATTTGACCTGATTCAAACCCGTTTTTTAACTGAAAAACGAAATTCACGAAGAAAGATCACTCCCTAATTAGCTTACTCCAATATCAACTGATCCAATCGGATACTATTGAATTCATCATATTGCAATAAATTAGAGTTTATTTTAAGTGTAATGGACAGAATATAATTTACTTTTATGGAATTCATTGAGAATGTTTGTATTGTTTGGATGAAAATAATAGAATGTGATAAGCAATAAATATTTTAAATTTACACTGCAATTGAGGATATAAATTAATGATATATATATATATATCAATGTTGAACATTTATAACATTGAATTGAATGTACACACTTTATATACACTAATATATCCTTTTCCTTTTAAGTTTTTTTCAGAGATTCTGACAAGAAGTCGATAAGGTTTGAAACTTTGAAACTTATACAAATGTAGTACATCGCAGTGAATATCATTTCAAAAAATTTTGTCAATCTGTAAAATTTTGATTGATTTTGAGTATTTGGGTTGGTTTAAAAATGGAACAAAACCTCTAAAAGTAAGGTTTTAAAATACATGAAACTTTCATCCATACAAAACTAAACTCTAAGATTAACCCTAAAAAATTTGACCTGATCTCAAACCTGTTTTTAACTAAAAACGGTCAAATTCAATGAAGAAAGATCACTCCCTAATTAGCTTACTCCAATATCAACTGATCCAATCGGATACTATTGAATTCATCATATTGCAATAAATTAGAGTTTATTTTAAGTGTAATGGACAGAATATAATTTACTTTTATGGAATTCATTGAGAATGTTTGTATAAAAACAGTTAAATACATTGAATTCATTGTGAATATATATATTAACATAACTTCACATGAAAAGCAAATGTACTCCATTTCTGCTCTTGTTGGGGCTTTCAAAATTTCTAAACGCTGTAAGGACAAGCACATGATATTTAATAATTAGAATCGCGGGGTACCCTTTTATATTCACTAGTATTTTGCATGCAGCTTTTACGGTTTTATTTTGCAGCTTTTACGGTTTCAATCCTGTCCAGAAAAACATGTATTGTACCATCTTTGAACATCTGATACTAAACAGGTGGTAACCGCTGCACAGTGCCACACTGCTGACATCTTTGCGGTGATTCTGGGCCTCCACAAGTGATAGCAAAGTTGGAGTGTTTTCCAATCAGTTCCACTTTAGATACAGTATATTAAGGTTTGCCATGAATGAATGATGAATGAGAACAACGCGTATCAGTTTCAGTATTCCTGTTCTGAAATTTCGTATTCACTACATTTAGGTTAATAAACAATGACTATGAGGTCATGCAATGCTTTTTTTTCTCAAGGTTTTGTTTTCCTAATCTATTAATCTATATATATATATTTTTAGTTATATTTCCATTATCACTACTGCATTACTTGTTTTTAGTAGTCTAAAAGTTCTATCTCTTTGATTGTTTTTAGTAATTTTTTGTTTGATTTTGCCAGAAAATAGGTGATGAATGGCTGGATCTGCAGATTTGGGTGCTGTTTGTATAATCCTAATACCCAAGGGGTTTTTCAGCATACCTCTGAATCCAGTTATACATTCAAAAATACAATTCTAAACAACAGAAATTAACAATTTTATCTAAATTTACATAGATTCCTACCAAAAACTTTAAAAAAAAATACACTATAAAATTCTAATTATTTTTTAAATTATTTGAATATAGTGTACATCTAAAATACATGATCGTTTTCAAAACTTATACATAGTTTACTTCTTTAAAAAAAAAAAACTCAAACAACACTATAAAATTTCCAGAGATTGACCAAAACCACATTTCTTTGAGAAATGTACCCACTAAAGCACTATAAGAAAAGATCACAAAATGAAGAAGAATGAAAGTTATCAGATTAACATAGTTAAAACATACATAAACCATAAACATTAAATCACTAAGAATTATATGGAAAGATCATTAAAATTGGATGTCATTAGATTAACATTAAATCACTAAGAATTATATGAAAAGATCATTAAAATTAAAAAATGAGTTACTCAGATTAACATAGTTAAACACATAAACCATAAACAGTAAATCACTAAGAATTATATGGAAAGATCATTAAAATTGGATGTCATTAGATTAACATTAAATCACTAAGAATTATATGAAAAGATCATTAAAATTAAAGAATGAAAGCACTGATTAACATATTAAAAACATACATAAACAATAAACATTAAATTATTATTAGCTATTATTAAAAGCGCCAAATACAAACCATTCAATTATTAGTGAAGGATGAGGGGTAGAGAGAGAGGATAGAGGTAGAAAGTGAGAAAGAGAGAAATAGATATATATATAAAAAAAAAAAAAAAAAAAAAAAAAAATTTTTTTTTATAAAAATTAATAATATATATATATTAACAAATTCACAAAGATAAGGAATTAGAATTTATATGAAAATTGATAAATTATATTGAAAAATAAGTCAAAATAAATTAAAAAAAAAGTAATATCATTTAAGATAGTTTTCCATCATTTAAAAATAAACCATTTAAAACTTTTCTTTAATTTTCCTATGATGATTATATCAATTTCTAATAATTTATTTAAAAAAATTATAAAACCAATTTTAAAAAAAAAACTTTATTGTAAATTCAAAGTTCACAATAGAGATTTCATTATATGCAATTTTGTTTTCATGATATAATTTTGTAAAATTGTAAGATTGATAATAAAGAAGAGATAAACTTATTTTATAATAATAATAATAATAATAATTTTAAACTTGATAATAATATATATATATATATATATATATATATATATATATATATATATATATATATATATATATAAACATCATCTCTACAAAGTTTTGAAATAACTAAAATATTCATAAAACAAAAAAGCAAGTGGTTTCTTCATCTTTATTAGGTTTTGACTCACAACATTTTCTTGTTATTCAATGTTGTACATATGCTTAACACAATAATTATTTTTTCATAATATTTAAATTATTTTATAACATTTTTGTTTGGCTAACCAATTTCATGTTTTATGGCGGAGTGGTTATCGAATGCTATTTTTCAATCTTAGGTTATTCTAAGTTTTGAGTTTGTTGCTATACATTTTTTTCCCAATCTTAGATAACCTAAGTTTGAAGTTTTAATCTTAAATAACTATTGCATCTATTCATTGAGGTCATTAAAGTTATTTCTCTGAAATAAATATATGTGATGCAATATATTGGATGTGAAGTGTAATACTACCACCTATTTGTTTTTGAATAATTTTGTAACAAAATTTATACTAGAAACGGTTATGATAGTTGTAGATTGTTCATTCTAGATAAGAACTATTGTTAGAGTCTTGAGGAAAATACAAGATGAATTAGTAAATAGAAAACACTATTAATATCACCCATGTCTGTATGACCTTTTTTTCTACAAGCTATTGTTTGAGGCCTATATGTATTTTCTTGAAAACGAAAAAATAGCTTCGTTGTTAGTGTCACTTACTCATACTTTTACCCCTTTCATTATGTGGTGTTTAGATTTCATAGGCTAAATTTTTCCTCCTCAAAAGTTGGTCATACTATGCTTTAATAGAAATAAAGTAGTAAAGTACTATAGTATGTATCACATTACTTGAGTAAAGTAGTTCCCTTAATGAATGATCACATTAATTGAGTAAAGTAGTTCCCTTGAGTAAAGTACTATAGTCATCACAACTCTAGATCTTCTAGAGATAATGAGTTGACAATTAAGAATTGAATATAAGAGTGTGTTAAGTGGTGAACTAATTGATCAACGTGGGATTGTACCAATTTGTTAGTTAGATCAAAGAAATATACTATTGTGGAGGACAAGGAAAAATTCAAGGAGTTCATTATGCATTGTCACCAATCTAAGTGGGCATGTTCTTCCTCAATTTGTTGGTTACATCTTGGTGATATATAAGATGAACTTATGAGTCAGTCTATGACATGAATGTGTGATAAGTGTTATGTATGGAAATGACCTTTTTGTTTCTTACACTTCTATGTATGTTGAGCTGTGGAGGCTCATGCACTCTACATGTACTTAAGTGCTGTGGATGGTGTCTTTGTACATCACCCTTCTTAGAATACCTATCCTGCAGGATCTACCCATTCCCTAGTTCTCCAACAAGGTATAAGAATTATTGGTTTGAATTATAACCTATTGTCTACAAGTCTTTTAGAGGCTATAAATTATACACTTTCCTAACGAGTTATATTTGTTTGGTAGATTGACTCAAGGATTCAACTTGCACTATAAATTTCGGATTAAATATATAGATCAACATCATGTGTTCCAAGCATGAGCTTGTGGTTATAAATGGTTACAATTATTGAATATGGACACAATATATGGAATTTATCTAGCCATTTACAAAGATTATATTTTCAAATCTTAAGGATGACTAGCAAACATTTTTCATCAATGGAAAGAATGATGAAGTTGAAGGGACCTAAATATCCAAGGAAATTCACTTTCATACCACTGTGGGGACTTCAACTATCCTAATTTTTTCTAGAATAATATGGAGGATTAGTTTGATAAAACCATTGAAAGTTAGGTTAAACATACTAGAAATGAATTTACCTCTTTGAATCCTCTCTTCTTTGAATAATTGAAGATTACTTGGCTCACATCTAAGGAAATTTAGTTGAAATTGGGTGAGCATGAAAAGTATTTTCCAAAGAAGGATGGTCAAGTCATAAAATTAATCCTCATACATCTAAAAGACACCTTATGTTTTTAAGTTTTATTCAATGTTTTAAAGTGTGTTAGAATTTTAGAAAAGATGGTGGTAAGGATTATTCTTTTGATTCTTTCTGTGATTTTTTATTACGCAATAGGAAAAATTTCTTTAAAAAATCTAGGTCAATCAACAAGAACAATTGATTAAGGGAAAGGGTCGATAGAATTATAGAGAAAAAGGTTGATAATGTAGTTAAGAGAAAGAACTAATTGCATCTACCAAAATGTTAAGCAGAATCATGGTGATTGTACTTTGACTAAGAAAGGTATAAACAATAAAATATGTTATTATTGTGGATGTAGAAGGACTTCTAGTAGAAAACCAATGACCTAGACAAGAAAGTGAACAATATTGAAGGAGACATGCTTTTCCAACCAGAAGATTGACTAACTCACACTAAACTTCAAAATGTAAGGAAGATAACTATATGTTTTTTATTAGTTCATGTTAGGCCTTGCATGCTCACACTTCTTATAGTGAATGTATAGATGACTTTGGTTGCACCCATCATATGGATAAATATGATTATCTCTTTCCTTCATTAAGTGAAGCCACCCCAAAAAAGGTGTAGCACATGATTATGCACTTACTGTTTATGGTTTTGGAAAGATTGAATGTCATACAGTGTGATCATTTATGTGTATCATGTACCGAGTTTGAGTGCCAATTTTTTATCTGTACTGCAAACAACTGAGACTAGAAAGAAGGTACAGGGTGACTAAGCTAATGATAGTCTCCCATGACGTGTTAGTGACATTGAAAAATATGGAAAAATAACAATTTATTAACTTGAGGGATAATTCAAGGTACTTTACAATGAATTTGAATATGTTGTAAAAATATGAAATGTAGGAAATTGAATTAGCTTTTCCAAATATACAACTTTTATTTATAGAAATTTTGAATAACCATGTGAAATTTGAGTTTTTTTTTTTTTCTTCTTATTTTTCTAATAAATTATAAGGTATATGTTTTTTGTTCTTGAGGGTGTTGAGTACCTTAACAATGGAATTCTCCAAATTTTTTTTTTTTATAATTGTAGAGAACCCATTGTTCTAGTGTTTTATATTTTCAAAATTTTTAATATTAATTTTATTTATTTTAAATTATGAAGCTCAATATATCCTTGAAATTACAACACTTTCCATTAGTGTAGGCTACTAGGGTTTTAACATTATCAATTCTTTTATTTTGTTTTATTTTAGATTGTAGATATTGGTATATTCTAGTGTGATATATAACGATTTTAAAAATGATTAAGATGACAAACAATTATAGAAGAAATGAAATAGGTATGCATTTTTGGATTTTGATATATGTCAAGACAAAATAGATACGTGATAGTTTAACAATATATATATATATATATATATATATATATATATATATATATATATATATATATATATATATATATGGAATCTACATATTTCACCTATCTTTGTTTGTAGTTTCACAACAAATGGATTTGTCTATACTATAGAAAATAACGCCAAAAGAATTGAAATGAAAATAAAACTCATGCTTTAGGAACGTGCATGTGTTCCTAAATCGCGTGTGCTTTCCTAAAAGACATGTGTTATTAGGAATAAGAATTCACACACATTTATGTTAATAAAAAATAACTCCCTTCTCTCCCTCCCTCCCTCCCTCCCTCTCCCTATCTCTTTCTAACTCTCCATATCTCTCTCTCTCTTTTGTCTCTTCCCTTTCTCCTTGTCTCCCTTTACTTCTATCTCTTTCTCCTCACAACCCCCTCTTTCTCACCCCACTAACTTCATATTCTCTCTCCACATTCCTCCCCTCCCACACTCCCTCTGTCTCTCCCTCCCTCCCCATCCTCACCACCCACCCCCATCTCCTTTATATCTCTTTCTCTCTATCACACACACACACACACACACACACCTCTTCTCTCCCTTTCTCTGTCCCCCTCTCTTCCCCTCTCTCCCTACTCTCTCTCTCTCTCTTCTCCTACTTTCTTTTCCTTCCCTCTATCTCTTTCATTAAATCTCACTCACTCTCCCCCCCAAACTCTCTCTATATCTCTCTCCCTATTCCTCTCTAACTCTCCCTCTAACTCTCCCTAGCGCAAGTTTTAGAAGATGTTTTGTATGATGGACTTATAAAATATATAATGCATCGATGCATTTTATACAACTGACGCCCTAGTGCCCAAAAAAATAACGCACCGTACAAGGGTTATTTCAAACAAACAAACACTCCGGTGTGCTACATAAATAATGACGCACTTAGACACACAATTGCTATAAAAATTTGTGCACCATGGCAGTGTTATTTAAATGTTTATATACGACGTAATTCATTTTGGCACTTAAAACTGCATAGTCTCCCAACCAATGGCACACCATGGTAAGGTTTCCAAAAGAAATAACTCGGTGTGGTACGTAAATAATGACACACCCGATGACTAAATATTTAACGCGACTCTTAAAAGGGTTCACTAAAAACCGCCATATTCTTAATCATGCAGAGATGTCATCCGAGATATAAGAAACATTAGTAGGAGGATAGGGATGAGCTATACAATGTTGTACACCTATTTTCCAGGGAGAGGGAGAGGCATTTATTTCCTGGGTGTTTATGTGATTTTTTATGTTTGCATTTCAGTTGTAAAGACTTGAATCTAAAGTATAAGCATTTCAGCTGTAAAGAATTTAGTCTAAAGTATGGGTAATATTTCAAAATTCTAATCTATAATCATCTAAAGAATTTTGTAGACTCAAGTATTTGGTGAACTTCAAACTAACGGGTTGTCTAGCAAACTTCTAATCTATATTAGTTGCTAATCTACAATTATGTGTGATTATGATGAAAATTTGAGTTCTTATGACCATGATGTCTAGGATGGGAATATTTTCTCCATGGGTACCTACATTTGGATCACCCTTCCCATATCACAATCATGATTGTCAATGGTTATAACCTTGTGTGATCTCGCTGTCAATGATCATAACTTGCATGATATCATCGTCATTGATCATAAACTGCATGATCTCACCGCCAATGATCATAACTTGTGTGATATCATCGTCAATGATCATAATTTGCATGATCTCGTCGTTAATGATCATAAACTGCATGACACCGTCATCAATGGTCATAACCTGCATGATCTTAACATCAATGATCATAACTTGCGTGATATCATCATCAATGATCATAACCTTGAATGATCATCAATGATCATAACCATCTCTCAAAATACTAAACTATAATCATTTCCATTTTATAATATATTTGGGAGTTCACCAAATCCTTGAGTCTACAACATGCTCAGTCTAGAAAATTTCTAATCTATATTACTCACAAATAAAAATTTCATTAACTTTAAAAGCATAATGGTGCACTAATTCTTAAAAAGAAAACCATATCGCAGGTTCATAACACTCAAAACACACCACCAGAAGCCGCTGTACTAATACTCATCATCATTGTGGACATGATTTCAATAAAACAAATAATACACCATCATAGGATTATTTCTAAAAAGTGCTCCCTCGCGGTAATCCATGGTATATTGATTCACCGGTCAACACACGTGCTCTAAAGGAATGTGCCATGATAGGGTTATCTAAAAAAAATGTAATCTGGTGTGCTTGTTAAAACCAGACACACTAGTACCTCTAATATAGAGTGCATTGTGACATGGTTAAATAAAATCATTTACTCACCATTGCAAGATTATTTCAAAAAATATACATCGGCACTCTTAGAGTATACTGACACACCGATGTGCATTATTTCTCCAAAGGGAGCACAATGTTAGGTTTATTTAAAAAAAAACGGTGCCCTCTATGTAACACCCGACTAATTTGGGTATGGAATCAACCGCACTGTGACAGGGTTAAATTAAAAATTATGCACCATTGTAGGAGTTTTTTCAAGAACAATATATACGCCGGTGCACTCCATAGTAACTTGATGTACCCATGCTCTAAAGGGCTTGACCGGTTTAATTTTTTATAAAAAAATATTAGCTAGTATGCTACATAAATATTTTAGCACCAGTGCGTTTAGTCGTCGAGTTCAATGGAATAGAGTTTAATAATAATAAAATTATCGGTCGTAAAATTTAATTTTACCATATTCGGTGCTTCCCTTGCTTGCCTTCAATTTGTTTCTCTGTGCGTGGATTTTGAATTTTTCCAAACTGTGGGAAAATTTTTTTTGTCTACGTGGAAACCATGCCTCCTCAAAGACAAAATTTCCAGGTAACATCTTTGTTTCTTTATAACTTAAGTTTTGAGCAGACGTAAAATTAAAAATTGGTTAATTTTCATTGTTTTAAATTATTATTTTTTCTCTTCACGCGCTGCTTGAAACGCTAACAGATCGTTACTTGCACCTCAGAATTTACAGAGCGCACCGCAACATAGTGTTAAATTCCTCGACGATGCATAGGTAAAATTGAACGCACCAACACATCCGTTTATCGATGCAACTCATAAAATTATATAGTTATTTGGTGGTGCAACGAAGTACCTCTAACACATTGGTCCGTTATGGTACATGACAATAACATCTTAAGCGACTAGATATATTATTTACATCGGGTGGCAGCAGGTGGTAAGTGTGTGTATTATTTGTTCATCTTACAATGCACCTCCATAAAATGGACATTTTTTCGTGGTGTGCTTGTAAATTTCGGTGCACCGCTTGAACAATACACCATCCGGGTGCATTATTAGATAAAAATTGCAAAGTTTCGTACTCATAAATTTTAAAACATTGGTGGGGTAGCCGCCCATTCCCTTAAATGTATCGGTTCGTAATATATACACACCGCCTCTTTAACTAAATTTTAAAAATTGTTTTACGGGTGTTAGATTTTAATTTGTTTTATCTGCCGGTGTAGATAAATCCCGTGAAAGTATCCTATATGGCTTCTACCTTAAATGCTGGCAGTAGGTTATAAAACATAACGCCATAAATCTAATATAATAAATTTTATAAGTTAGTTTACACCGGCGGCAATTTAATCAAACTCACAATTTATGTGTATGCATCGTGGTAGTGCTTCACCGTTTTGTGCACCAATTATGAAATTTACTTATCTATCTTTTGAAGAATTTATTTTTCTTGCATTTATAAACATTTCTACTAGTAAATATTTTGCCTTTTAGCGTAATGAGGAGGCTAACGGTATTTCCGGTATGTTAATCATGTAAAATAGCGAGAGGAGAGAGGAAAACAACCGGAGTAAGAGGGTGACCCCATACAATGTTTGCGTAAATCGAGGCAGGAGAGAGAGGATTTGTAAATTCTCCTATTACCGCAGTGACTCATAAGTTATCTCTGAGGAATGTAGGCCCTCCTATAATTATGAGAGGACGCCATATCCCCGGCGTTAGCTATGTAATGTTGGTGTTTCCAATATCAATGGGATGTCCATCGAAGTTAGGCTTCCAATGTAGGTGGCAGCCAATTAGTGGTACCATCCCAATGAGGAAGATATTTATTTTATGACTCCGTCTACTGGCGAGAGGAGATTTTCCCTAATTCCTAGATGTCCTCCAATATGTGTGTCTCTAACATAGAGTCAACTCCATGTAATTTCAATCCATATATTGGGGTTGATGCATTTCCCAAATCCGATTCTTGTATCTGCGATGTAACATGATTGTTTTTCTGCGAAGGAGGTTAGGTGCTCTCACTACAGTGACAACAATAACACACTCGCCTCAGCGATGGGAAAGTAATTAGTACCCTTTGAAGACATTACCTCCGGTGCCAGGTGAGGCCATGATGTATTAGATGGTTTGTCATTTTTTAAAAAGCGCATTTGTATAACTCTAGATAGATACAGCTTGATAAGCATGAGGTCAAATTTCCTTTCTGCAGGTTTTTTCTTACGTTTTGAGAGGCTTCCTATATTACGACCTACTTCCTTTTGTTCCGTTATCCTTCAGGGTCAGGAGGACTCGCCGTGCAGATGTACATGTGGGGAGGTGATGTCATTTAGGGCCAAATCTCACAGTTTCGCCGATTACCCGCCCGAAGATGCAATCGGGGATACTAGCCACGAGGTAGATCAATATGTTTAATATGGTACGTCCCCGGCTAATAAAGACTACAACCGCTATCGACCGGTGCAAGTGAAGAAAAGGTGCAGATTTTTTTTTTTTTTTTTTTTTAGGAAGGAAGGCATTGATGACAACAGTTGAACCACATAACCTAACAATGAACACATTACGCATCATAACAAAATAAATCATCAATACCGAATCAAATAATACGCTACAATCGATCAACTTCTGGAGAAATACGCGTAAAACAGATAGGAACAACTCCCCTTCGACAATACAACACGAAGGCGCCGCTTTACAAGCTAAGGAAAACATCCACATGGGACAATACAATGGTTTCGACAACCATTCACTAGAACCTCTATGGCACGCAAACAAATGCATGAAGGTGTTACAACTCAAGTGCCAACAACATAATTACAACGATAAAAAAACCTCCAAAACGGGAAGCACAAACTTTGGCCAGGTTATCATTTTCTTGTTCAAAGAGGGACACCATGATCCCTCATCAGGAATCATGCCGTCCATTGAACATAGACATGTCAATAACCTTGGAACAACACATCCTATCTAGACCAAGGACTCAATATGAATCCAATGAAATACACTGACAAGAGACTACACCCGCTAATTCCCAAGCAATGGGTCGACGAGACACATATGACATCACTCAAACAATTTGCACAAGATATTAAACGACTCGACAACCACCATAAACCATAATTGTTAAGTATGAAGTCTCAGTGTGAGTAGAGAACTATTCAATATCAACGCTGCATTTATTACCATGGAATGTGACTCCAAATGCACACCATTAAAATGTTACTATTTCGTTAAGTTATCATAAAGGTGAACTTAATATATGCGTTTAACAAATCAAATATGTTTGTCAACAAATATAACTGCCCGCGTATATAAGTGAACCACTTAGTTAAAGGTACTTATGAAACATCGCTGTGTAACAATGTGATTATATGATCATAAATGAAAGTGATATGATCATTGTAATCATATGCGGTAACTTATATGATCCATATGATCTATAGAAATGCAACCATATAATTAATATAAATTCATGTCACACGGCTGTCTTCGGTAATTGCATAGTCTCCAACAGCACATTTATATAAATCATAGAAGAAACATGACTTACTGCCTTAATAAAGGGAATCAACAAGTGACAGCACCAAAATTAGAAAAGGAAGCTGGAATAAGTATAACTGTCATGAATATTTACAATCATACAACATATTTAAAACCGCGATAAAGTTGTTGGTCACCCATGTGCGCATTAGATGTCTACCTGGAATATTATGTTTGCCGGGTGTAAGATGTCCTACAATGCATAAATTGAAAAATTCTTTATACTATAAAATTTCACCATCATAACCATATAAGATCGCTGGTTAATTACCAACCTTCAGCAGTTCCAAAACATCGTCTATCATGCACCTAAAAAGAGCGCCCACATTGGGGTCGTAAAATCCATTCATCCTTCACATGGTGAAACGCTGACCCTAAAATAGGGAAATGTTGTCTATCTTCCATAGGTAAAATGTTGACATTATCGTAATAATTTGCTGTCGCATTGAGAGTAAACGCTGAGTAGCAGCGCTCGTAAACACTCACATAAGGGATATGGGTAACTACTAAAAATTACACATTAAAATCGGCATGAACAACGATGGTAATGTTGGCATATTTATAGATGAAACCGCCAAGTAGAAAATTGTTATTGTCATAGGTAAAAATGCGATTCACAGTACCAAAAAGTAAACGCTATTATCATCTCTAGGTTTGCAGTGCTTTTATTAGCAAAATAGATGGGCTTTGCTTGCGATATCGTTGTTCCATATATAAAGGATTTTACCGAAATGCTTCAAGAATCAATGCCGCGAGTTCATAATTTAAAATGACAACATTAACACCCATGTTTTTCCAACAATTAGAGGCAATAAGGGTGAGAGAAAAAAAACATCAAATACGCATATTACAAAAACCGTACGATGCCAAAACCGCGGATAAAAATTGCACAAAATAAAAATCATGGATTGAGAACTGTGTAGAGGGCATCGATGTCTACGACTAGCTGGGTGTTATCATCAACCTCGCTGGGTTTCATTCAAGAAAAAGAAAATGCTGATTTTTATTATACCAATAAAAGAAAAAAACGCCATCATGAAGACTCAATCTCAGCCATAAGGTAAGGAAAAAAGACAATCGGCCCATTCCAAAGTTTGAAATGTAGGTGAAAAACTATTCATTGCACTTAAACACGAAGGTATATTCATACTAAAATGCATAAATAAAGCGTACCCTATTGCAGAAATTCATCCAAATAATCAATCGCAGAGGAATGTATTGAAATGCAGTCCATATATAATAAGAAACATGGTCATTAAAATCACATATAACGAGGATAAATCAACAAACAGATCTATCCAAATGCAATAAGGCGCAAGACAATCACTCAACCAGAAATGTCCGAATGCAGAAGCCAGTATGGGCTGACAGATGGAAAACTATCCCTTCGGCCATCATCCATGCATAAAAAAGGAGGGCATTAGAATATATAGGTCTATTAAATCAAGGATGAATTGTTGATTCAAGCACGTCAATTTCTTAGGGCGTGGGATTTCTGATGTGATCTAGGATGAGGAAGAAAGATAAAGCACAAAATCTTGAAATAATCAATAAAACAATAGAGTAGTCATAGCAATCAAGGATTGGTAGTCAAGGAGATAAATCGATGCAACGAGCGTAAATTTATGATGAATTTAAGTTCTCGAATAAAATTCTAAGTAGAAAGACTTTTTTACACAATTAAAGTACATAAAATGAAAATGCAAGAACAATATTATCTACCACTCAAAATAAACGTAGGCATACTATAGCCCAAGGTGTCCGCCTGAAGTCATTGTCCCAAGTGCTACCCAAATAGCTCCTCGCTACTCAAATGATGTGACTTCACTGGCAATTCTCCCAACCAATGCTAAGAAAGGGTACTCTTCTTCCACTAATCCTCTCACCTACCCAAGGCCACATACACACTCCAAAAAAGAACAACTAGCAACAAATCAGCCCCTCGCAGAAGGTCGATCTACCACTCATTACCCAGCTGTGTATCCTAACTCCCACAAGTAAAATACAATCAATCACATTGTGTAATTTTGCAGCGTAACGTTACGCATGAATAGAAGAGATCCATACTCCTCCTCCCTCCTTTATATATAAAGTTTCTATGAGTTTTTCCTAAATTCTCATTTAATTTATTTTCATTAATTAATCTTGAAAAATCTCCCCGCATACATGTCACCCATCCACCTTAGTTGCACTAGAAATTAATTTCAATAAATAATTATTTAATCCTATTTCCCCACCCAACTAAAATCATTCCTAAAATCTCCCCTTGGTGTCCCCATATTCCCTTACACATTTTAATGACTTCATTTCCTTACCAAATTCCTAGTTGAGTTCAATTTTAAAAGTTCTTAAAGGAAAGATTCCCTTCTTGCTAGTCATCTTTTCCTTATGTTTCCCTTTCTTTATGTTTCCCCTTTCCCTTAGTTTCCTAAATATCTTAAGTTTCCCTCTTTTCCGCTTTTATCTTAAAACTCAAATTAGCAAGTGTATAAAATTCACCTTTTCCCCCTTTTTAATTAATACCTTTAATTAGCAAAATGTAAATAAACAACATTTTTTAAATTTAATCCCCAAAGTAATTTGATTTTAATAAATTAATTGAATTTTTTACCCTTCTTGTCACATGTTTAATGATTATTACTACTATTACTATTATTTTTACTTTTATCACAAGTATCACTTAGACCTAGATTTTATTTTCCTAGGGATTGACAAATATTTTATTAGGAAAATTGTTTTAAATATTTTTTTTGTCACATCATTCAAGAGTAAGGGCCATCTATGTTTATTCACCTCTATTATTTAAAAATGCGACAAGCCCCTTCAAGACGCATCTAGGTGCTCCAAGGGTGACACTAACCTCTTTCTGTTTTATTTGAGCAACATGCCCTTCAAAACGCACCTACGTGCTCCAAGGGTTCAACTCGCCTCTTTCCATTTTCTTGCCGTATTATCTTCAAGATGCACCTGCCCAAGGGCTTTACTCACCTCTCCTTTGATTTGGTAGACATAAAACCCCTTGGAGTCAATACTCCACTAGGTGATCTTATGGAGACTAAGGGCCTCAAGGAATAAGGCCCTTCCTTATTAAATTGTGTGCTCTGTTAGAATCGTTGTGAGGACTGTCATGTCTTCTCAACATCGCGGGTCTTCAACTAGGTGTAATCAATATTAACCTACGCTGGTTGTTACCTGGATCGCTAGTAGGTAATGTGGTTGTCCACATCTCCTCAACGTCTCTAGTTGTTAAGTGTGACCTCTACTCCACATGTGAGTCTAGTCGACAAGATATCGTGTCAGCTTGTATAATCACGAATCATGTCAGAAATAAAATCAATCATAACATATAATCAGATGTGCATATGTCATATCAACAACAACCAAAACTCTACGCATATTCTTGTATATATGGCCACTTAGTTGACTATGTCTTCTTTCAATTCTTTCCATAAGAAT
Organism: Picea sitchensis; assembly: GCA_010110895.2. Taxonomy (NCBI): domain Eukaryota; kingdom Viridiplantae; phylum Streptophyta; class Pinopsida; order Pinales; family Pinaceae; genus Picea; species Picea sitchensis. Next base: position 50,026 of record SNQJ01S0110919.1, on the reverse strand, counting down.
AAGGGTTTAAGGTTCTCCCCCATATTCGTGACTCCTTACAAGGAGCCATTTACACTGCTCCGTGAGCCTCGTTTAGGGTCAAACTCTTCAACTCATTGGTGGTAATGCAGAACTGGGATTTTTTAAAACTTCAATAATCCATCCTGTCGTAAACGTGTAAATCCTTCAAATATTGGTATACTTCCATCATTGTAAGTTTTGGTGCACCGATAAAATCCTTTTTGATCTCTTTGTACCAATCATCATTGCACTGTAAGTTTAGAATATTTTCACGTATATTTTTTTGAAGAGGCAACACCAAAAAGCTGTGTGGTCTTTGACTCAATGCATCCACTAGTTCATTGCTCCCTTTATGTAAGTAATATCAAAATAATACTCACTAAGAAACTAATTTTTTTCTGTCATTTAATGTTGGTTGTACAAAAAAAAATGCTTCAAACCACAATGTTCTATCCTTAGTTCAAATTTTCGTCCAATAAGGTAGTGTCTCCAAAATCTCAAGCAGACATATATGATGGTTAATAACTCCAAATCGTGCATCGGATATTTCTCCTCATGCCTTCTCACTTCGAGCATAAGCCATCTCTTGATTGTCTTTGCATCAAGAATCCACCTATTCTCTCCTTGGATGCGCGCGGTGTATACCCGCACAGTTCACATCCATACCAGGGAATCTTTAGTATCGAGTGTTGTCATCTCCTTGAGCCTCCGAAATGCCTCTCCTGCGCATTTCTCAGTCCAAGTAAACTTCTTATTCTTTGCAATTTCGTAATCGATTTTCTATCATTGCAATCCTTCGATGTTCCTGCCGAGCACATCCTCGCTGCAAACCCATGAATCCAATGCACTTGGGACATTCACGACGAGGGGCCATTCCATAATAGCTTCGACCTTTGCTGGATCCACATGATACCTTCGCCGGAGATGATGTGACCTAAATAGTGGATCTTTTTTTGGAATAAGGAACACTTCGACATTTTCCCATAAAATTTGTTCTCTCTCAGACACTATAGTACCAAGAAAAAATGTTCATCATGTTATTCCATCATCCAAGAATATATCAGAATATCGTCAATGAATAATTTGGATGAACTTGTCCAAGTACCCATGGAACACCACGTTCATCAAAATCATAAATACCTTCCCTACACGCTTTTGTCAGTCCAAATTAGTAAAACAATAAACTGTAGTCGTCCAAACCTTCGCCTTAAAAGTCGTAGTCGAGGGGAAGTTATCATCCATGATCTTATAACTCTGGCATACCTTTGATCTCAAGTTGATCATTGAAAACATCATCACACCCTTCTTCTGGACATCTGCCAGATCACTGAATCCTTGGCAACATATACTGATTCTTAATCGTTGCCTTGTTCAATTCGATGATACCAATGCAAAGTCTCCTTACCTATCTATGTACAACCGGCGACACCCCATGGTGACACTTGGATGTATATAAGCTCATATCCATCAACTCCAGCTTGCATTCTCAACTCCTGTAACTCAAGTGTTGACATATGATAAGGTGTTCTTGTTATTGGTTTAGTTCCAGGTTTCGATTTGATTATAAACTCCAATCTCTCTTATGGGAGGTAATCCTGGTAACTCTTTTGGAAATATGTCTACAAACTCCTTCACCACTGGAATGTGTTCTATACCTTTTGCTACTCCCCTTTCATTTAACGAAAGGATCGCATAAAGATTGAGCATTCCTTGTGCATGCTCTTCCTTAGTGCAAGGAAGAGATGAACCTCAGAGTTCCTTGGTTCTCTCATTCTGCACAATCACGCTTCAACCTCATCATTGACTAATCTCTTCAACCGCTTCTGCCTTACATTTGAGTATCGCTTCATGTGATTCCAAACAGTCCATACCAAACGCAACATCATAAGTATACTAATATCGTGATGTAGCCAAGTTGGTTCAGGAAAACTTCAAAGTTATGGGGTACAACCCAGAACCTTCCTCTCCAACCTCTCTCGCTTTGGCTCTCGAAGTTATTTCTACATAGTTAAACTCATCCTGTTCAACTGCTTCTACCTTAATCCTTTTTAGCATCAAGAGACCAAATTAAACTCTCGGTAGCACCCGGATCTTCAAAATATTGAGGGTCTAGTCAACAACGGTACTCTAACGCTCCCGAGCATAGTTGACTGGTGCTCTTCCCCGGCGCAATTATTCATCACTGCATGAATCCAATGGCCTTGCCCAAATATCCTACGTAATATCCGACTGATCCATATGCTCTAGTCCTCTCCATTAGGAAGTCATATTGCGTGTGTGGCTCTACACGTCCAACACCCCTTCTTTTGCTCAGTAGTCCTGGTACATGAAGTAGAGGATGATGGCCCACGGGCTTGGAATCCTGGTTTGTTCTATCGAACATGCCTAAACCGGCCAAGGTTGCAATGGTGCCGCTACCATGCTATTTTCCATAGAGTCCAGCCATGAGGCATTGTTCGCCGAGGTGTAGTGAAAGTGTATCCTCTGTAGAAGCCATGATAACCTGAATCTGTCTAGCTGGTGGCCCAATGCTGCTACACACCTGTAGCTACACTAACCCATTAGTCTCGCAGTCCTACTCAATTCCTAATCGATAATCCTCGCTAAGTGAGGGCTCTCTCGAACGACATCATGCAAGGTTTGCAAAGATCAAAAATCCTAACCTTTGCGTGAATGATGACATTAAGGCCAAAAAAACTGCTGGAACTTAAGTCTCTCGGTATTAAGGCAGAGCATACCAAAGAACTCCATAAAATGGGCCCTTTCATATCAGAGCACCATAATGCATCACCGTCGCAGAAGTAAGACATTGAACTCATTTATTGATACCAATGAATTCCTATGATAGGAAAATTTCTCGAACCATTCCCTAACAATTCTAAGGAAAGGTCTTCTACGACCATGTTCAATTGTGGCAGGAGGTCTTCCACCATAGAAGAGTGCTCTTCCCTTCGCTGAAAGACCGCCAGCGGAGACCTTCGCGTTGAGGTATAGTTGCAAAGTGAAAAGAACATCACCATATTATCCAACCATGCCCCAGATGGCTGCGCCATTCCGGGCAATCTTACAAAGAACTCATGAATTTGACCTTCTTGAGTTTGTGATGAATGCTTCCAATACCGACCGGAGTGCGCGGTGGAACCTCAACAGGTGCCGATGCCCTGGCCTCATCTATTTCCAATTGGTTGATCAGTTCCTCGCAAATCCGCTGAAAAATACCTCTATCATCCCAACCACATCACCCATCGCTATCTTCTTCGGAACCTTCCCTAGGGTTAGACCCCTCATGAGTGGATGCTACGAGAGGCGTTGTGCCTGCTTGCCTAGCACCCCATCATATTCCTTCGCGGCATCCTCTAACCAAGATTACTTGTAATAATACAAGTCAACTTTATCGTCGTAACACATTATAATCAAATATCACATCAATGAAAGTTGTAGAGATCCCAAGTCAAACGGGTTGAACCCGCTCTGATACCATATGTAAAGACCCCAACCGTTACGACTGCAAGTGAAGAAAATGTTCGATTTTTTTTGTTTTTGTTTTTAGGAAAGAAGACAACGAAGACAATAGTTGAACCACACAACCTGACGATGAACACACGCACGCAGATCAGGCAACAGACAACAATGACTCAACGCACAATCACAACGATCAACTGGGTGAAACATGCGTAAATAAAAAATATGGGAACGAATCCCCGCCAGACACACAACACGACGACACTTACAATCTAAGGACAACATCCACAATCCCAACACAACGGTCTCGACGACCAGTCGCTAGAACCTCTATGGCATGCAAAACCGAATGCATGAAGGCGTTACAACTCAAGCGCCAACAACAGACTTACAAAAATGAAACAATCCCCACAATAGGAAGCACAACCTCCAGCCAAGTTATCATTCACCTCTATCCAGTAGGGTGCACCATGATCCCCTCATCAGGAATCATGTCGTCTCCAGGTGATAGGTGTGACAATAAACTTGGCGTAGCATAAACTATCTGGACCAAGGACTCAAGATGAATCCAACGTGCTAGGAGTCATAATAACTGGCAAGAGACTACACCTACGCCCCCAAGCAACGGGTCGACAATATGCATATGACATCGCTCAAACAATTTGTGCAATCTATTAAACGACTCGACAACCACCATAAACCATAATTGTTAAGCATGATGTGTAAGTGTGAGTAGTGAACTAATATAAACGCTATTTATTATCATAAATGTGACCCCAAAATGCGCACCACTAAAAATGTTACTATTATCACAAAAGTTATCATAAAGGTGAACTTAATATATGTGCTCAACAAAATCAAATACGCTTGTCAACAAATATACAATGTCTAAGGTATAAGTGAACTACTTAGCAAAGGTGAAATATGAAACATCATTGTGTAACAATGTGTGATTATATGATAATAAAAACGCAGTGATATGATCATTGTAATTCCATATGTGTAACCATATGATCCATATGATCATAGAAATGCAGTCATATAATTACTATAAATTCGTAGTCACATAGTCACCTTACAATTGCGTAGTCTCCTAGTCACACATTTATATAAATTCGCAGAGTTAAACATGATTTTGCCGTCCAATAAAAATGGAATCACTGTCTAACAAAGAATTAAAAATTAGAAAAGGAAGTTGGAATAAGTATAACTATCATGAATATTTACAGTCATACAACATATTTAAAATCATGTATAAAGTTGTTGTCAATCCACGTGTGCATTAGCTGTCTACTGAATATTATATTGCTGGTGTAAGATGTCCCTACAATGCATAAAATCACAGTCCTTATACTATAAAAATTTCACTGTCATAGAATCGAATATATATTAGATCGTTGTTATCAATAAATCCTTCACATAAACTAAAACAATGTTTATCATGCACTTTAAAAAAAACACTGACATTAAAATAAAAACTGTCTATCCTTCACATGTAGAAGCGCTGACCCTAAAATAGAAACATTGTCTATCTTCCATAGGTAAAAACGCTGACATTACTTGTAATAATTTGCTGTCAGGCATTAGAGTAAACGCGGAGTAGCAGGATTCACGTAAACGCTGTCACAAGGATATGTGTAATCTCTCGGTTAAAAATACATTAAAATCATAGGGTAATGAATGGTAATGCTAGCATATTTATAGATGAAACTGCCGAGCATAAAACTGTTATTTCCGTAGGTAAATACGTGGATTCTAAGTCAAAAAGTAAATGTGGAGTGCTTATCATTCTAGTTCGTAGTGCTTTATCAGTCAAATAGTTTGGCTTTAAGTTGCGATAATGTTGTCTATCTATAAAGGATTTTGTTGGAAATAAGCCAAGAATCGACGTTGGTGAGGTCATACTAAAACGCAGCATTAACACCAAATTTTTGCTGGAAATTAGAAGCACAAGGGTTGGAGAAAAAAAAACATCAAACCTAGATATACAAAAACTGTGCATGTTGCCAAATCCGTGGATCAGAAATTGTGCAATGTGGCAATAAAATCGTGGATTGAGAACTGTGTAGAGGGAGTTTACTATCTCCAACTAGCTGGGTGTTATCATCAAGCTCACTGGGTTTCATTCAAGAAAAATAAAATGTTGAGTTTTATTATAAGAAACCATAGTCAATAAAAGAAAAAAAAATGTTGTCATGAAGACTCAATCTCAGTCATAAGGTAAGGGAAAAGACGTTGTTCATTCCCAAGTTTAAAATGTAAGCGAAAATTGATTAATAATTAAATATCTCTGCACAATGAAGGGTAGATTCACAGTCTAAAATGTATAAATAAAGGTAAATTCACAGGGTAGATTCTCCATCCAAATAATCAATCGCAGAGGAAAATCACACAGGAATGTATTGAAATGTAGTCCATAGATAATAAGAAATGTGGTCATTAAAATCGCAGAGAACGAGGATGAATCAACACATAGAGGTATTCAAATGCAAGAAGGTGCAAGAAAATCACTCAACTAGGAACAACCAACGCAGAGCGAAGGAGGGGTAGATAGCTGGAAAAACTATTCTTCGCTCATCATTCACGCACAAAAAAGGAGGACATTAGAATATATAGGTATATTAACACCGAAGTGACGACCGTCGATTCGGATCTTGGTCAACTACTCAGGTGTGGCCTGATGATCTAGGGACGAGGATGAAAGATAAAGAACAATCTCATAATAATCAATAAAACAAAATAGAACGGTCATAGCAATCAGGGATCAATTGCCAAGCGAATCAATTCAATGCAGCGAGTGTAAGGCTATGATGAATTTAAGTTCTCGATTAAAAACGCTAAGTAAAACACTTTCTTTACACAATTAAAAATACAGAAATAAAATCACAAGAACAATATTATTTACCACTCAAAATAAATGCAGGCATACCGTAGCCCAAGGTGACCGCTCCGAGTCATTGTCCCGTGCGCTCCATCCAATTCCCTCTTGCCGATCGATGTGACTTCACCGATACCTCCGAGCTAACGCTAGGGGTACTGTTCTTCCCCTTGAGCCCCTTGAGCCACAAAGATGCCATGCAATCCAAACCAAAGATCAACTAGCAACCAACTCACCTCGCAAAGTCAAGCTACCACTCGTTACCCGAGCCGGGTATCCCAACTCCAACAAGATAAGTCAGTCAAGAAAAAAATTCTGCAGTGTAATGTTACACATTAATAGAAGAGATCGATACTCTGCCTCCTCCCTCCTTTATATAGATTTTCTAAGTGATTTCTTTCCCAAATTCCCATTTAATTTATTTTTCAGTAATTAATTCAGAAAAATCTCCCCTGTACACATGTCACCCATCCCCTTAGTTGCACCAGAAATTAATTTCATTAATTATTTAATTACTCCTATTTCCCTCACCCACCTAAAAGCATTCCTATAATCGCTCCTTGGTGTCCCCATATTCTCTTACACATTTTAATGACTTACACCCTTACTAAATTCCTAGTTGAGTTCAATTTATAAATTAAGTTCTTAAAAGCAAGATTCCTTACTAAGTTAGTCATTCTATTTTTTCTTTATGTTTCCTTTTTTTTACGTTTCTCATTTTTCCCTTAGTTTCCTAATTCTTTTAAGTTTCCCTCTTTTCCCTTTTTATCTAAAACTCAAATTAACAAGTGTAGAAATTACCTTTTTCCCCTTTTTATTTTTAATTAATAAAATTTAATTAGCAAATGCAACAAAACAATCATTCCCCCCACCCCCCTCTTTTTTTAAATTTAATCCTCCTAAGTAATTTGGTTTTAATAAATTAATTGAATTTCTTACCCCCTTCTCATCACATGTTTAATGATGATGATGATGATTATTATATTTTTTACCACAAGTATCACTTAGATCTAGATTTTATTTTCCTAGGGTGGGCGATATTTTTATTAGGGAAATTGTTTTTAATTGTTTTTTTTTCACATCATTCGTTCTAAGGCCGTCTAGGTTTATTCACTTATTAGTTAAAAATGTGACGTACCCTTTAGGATGCACTAGGTGCTCCAAGGGTGCCACTCACCTCATTCTGTTTCCCTTGCACAATGTGCCCTTCAGGATGCAATACGTGCTCCAAGGGTGCGAGTCGCCTCTTTCCATTTTCTTTGCACGATGTGCCCTTCAAGACGCACTACGTGCTCCAAGGGTGCCACTCACCTCTTGACTAAATTTGGTAGACATCAAACCCTTGGAGTTAATACTCCGCCAGGTGATCTTGTGGGAGACTAAGGGCCTCTAAGGAATAAAGCCCGTGCCTTATTGTGCACCCCTTAGAATCATCATGAGCGACTATTACAGTCTTCCCTCATGACATTGTGGGTCTTCTCAAACTAGGTAATCGTTAACCTACAGTTCGAGCCACGGAGGGAGTGCTAATAGGATGTGCCAAGGCTGTTGTCTAGATCTCTCCCTCAATGTCTCTGGTTGTCGTGCATGACCCCTCTACTCCACATGTGAGTCTGGTTGGCAAGCTATCGTCTGCCTGCATCATCAACGAATCATGTTAGAAATAAAATCAATCATCATAACATCTAATCAGATGTGCATATGTCATATCGATAACAACCAAACCCTAATAGTCCACTCCCTGACTCGATCCAAAGTCCAAGGGGTTTCATCGATGCCTCTGCATCCTCGAGGTCCAAATTCCTGCACACTCAGGAGAACCGAGTCAATAACACTTGTCTATGAAAATACAAAAAATGACATATAATCACATCCATAATGCCTCATAATCATAATCAAACTGTCAATAATATAATAATCTGGATCACTTGCAAGCAAGTTTCCTCAAATAATAAGTTTGCTCAGTGCGTGCAAGAGAGGGATGTTACAACAAGTTTGGATTGACGAGGATTTCCAAACATCCTCTTCACACCAGATGAACCACTAGATGATATAGGTAATATTAGTGTTTTGTTTAAATTAATATACTTTCATTTTATTGTCATACTTAATTAGAATAAAATTAATTCTAACACATTCTTTAACTTGTTTTATTAAATTTTTTATATTAAATTGTGTGATTATTGTTGTGTACTATATCTTTTGTAGATATTGGTAATTTCATTGGGGACGTACCTTCTCCCCCAGTAGATGATGATGAGGATATGATGCGTGAGGCCGCGGTGGGTCAGGGTCCTCGGGTGCATATACCCGGTGGCATGCGCTGTAGGCTAGATACTAGATTCCCGTTGGAGTTGGACGACTGAATCTGTGAACTTTTTACTCAGGTGGGAGTCCATCCTACACTGATGTAGGACATCATGGGAGATCCTATGCTATTGGATCTTTGGAGGGAGATTCCACGTGATATTATTCCTCTTATGCATCATATCGTCGGAGATACCAGGATACTAACAGTGAGGAGGGATCCAAATGATATGCACAACTCCCCTTCCATTATGACTCATTCATCTAGAACCCCATCGATTGATGAGGGTAGTCATGATCCTTTTCCACATCCTCCTCCTACTCCTTCACCTCACCCAGATTATGAGCATGTAGCACATATTCCTTCTCCTCCTCTTTCACCTCATCTAGATGAGTAGGAAGGGCCTATTCGTCATTCTCCTCTTTCACCTCAC
>SNQJ01S0110919.1:29053-40935 GCA_010110895.2 Picea sitchensis | reverse complement strand
TGCATGGCGGTCTTTCAACTGAAGGGGAGCACTCTTCTATGGTGGAAGACACTCCTGCCACAATTGAACATGGTCATCAAAGACCTTTCATGGGAATTGTTCGAGGAATGGTTCCGAGAGAGGTACCTATCATAGGAATTCATTGAGCATCAACTCAATGAGTTCAATGTCTTGCGACAGGGCGGTCGTATGGTGCCCGAGTATGAGGCCCATTTTATGGAGTTTCTTTGGTATGCTCTGCACCTTAAAACTAAGAGACTTAAGTTCAACAAGTTCTTTTTTGGCCTTAATGTCATCATTCGTGCAAAGGTTAGAATTTTGATGCTGCAAACCTTGCATGATGTCGTTCAGAAGGCCCTCATAGCAGAGGAGGATATTATCAGTGGGGGTCAGAGTAGGACTCCACCGAGACCAATAGGGTCGGTGTCTTCTAGTGTGTAGCAGCATTAGACACCAGCTAGACAGATTCCAGGTTATTGTGGCTTCCAGAGAGGATCCACTTTCACTACACCTCGACGAACAATGCCTCAACAGCGGACTCCTTATCGGGGAAAATAGCATCAGCAACAGCACCGACTGCAGCAACAGCAGTTTAGGCCTGTTCAGCAGAACAAACCAGGATTCCAAGCCGGTGGGCCATCAGCTTCTACTTTGGGTACCAGGAGTACTGGACTGAAGAAGGGGTGTTGGACTTGTGGGGAGCCACACTACCAATGTGATTGCCTAATGGAGAGGACTAGAGCATATGGATCAGTCAGACCCACTACTGTGGGATATTTGGGCAAGGCCCATTGGATTCATGCAATGGTGAATAATCGCCAGGAAGAGCACCAGTCAACTATGCTCGAGACGTTAGGTACCGTTGTTGACTAGACCCTCAATATTTTGAAGATCCGGGTGCTACCGAGAGTTTAATTTCGGGTGCAGTGCTAAAAAGGATTAAGGTAAAGGCAGTCGAACATGATGAGTTTAGCTTTGTAAAGATAGCTTCGGGAGCCAAACAGAAGGTTGGAGGGAAGGTTACGGGTTGTACCCTTAACCTGAGAGAGTTTTTCACCAAGACCAACTTGTACATCACGATATTAGTATCTTATGATGTTGTGATTGGTATTGACTGGTTGGAATCACATGAGGCGATACTCAACTGTAAGACGAAACGGTTGAGATTAGTCAATGATGAGGGATAGCGACGCGTGATTGTAGGACGAAACCAAGGAGTTTCCCTGAGGTTCATCTCTTCCTTGCACTAAGGAAGAGCATGCACAAGGGATGTAATCTTTATGCGATCTTTGCGTTAAATGAAAAGGGAGTAGATGAAGGTCTAGAACACCTTCCGGTGGTGAGAGAATTTGTGGACGTCTTCCCAGAGGATTTACCTGGGATACTGCTAGAGAGGGAATTGGAGTTTACCATAGACCTGAAACCAGGAACTAAATCGATAGCAAGAAATCCTTATCGGAAGTTGACCCCGGAGTTACAGGAGTTGAGAATGCAACTGAAGGAGTTGATGGATATGGTACTTATACATCCAAGTGTGTCACCATGGGGTGTGTCGGTTATTTTCATACGAAAGAAGAATGGGTCGTGGAGACTTTGCATTGACTATCATCAATTGAACAAGGCAACGATTAAGAATCAGTATATGTTGCCAAGGATTGATGATCTGCTTGAATAGATGAAGGGTGTGATGATGTTTTCAATGATCAACTTGAGATCAAGGTATCACCAGTTATAGATCATGGATGATAACTTCCCTCAAACCGACTTTAAGACGAGGTTTGGACATTACGAGTTTATTGTTTTATGATTTTGACAAACGATGTAGGGGTATTTATGAGTTTGATGAACGGGGTGTTCTATGAGTACTTGGACAAGTTCATCCAAGTATTCATTGACGATATTCTGATTTACTCTCAAACGATCGAGGAGCATGACAAGCACTTGTTGTTGGTACTATAGTGTCTACGAGATCACAAATTGTATGGGAAATTGTCCAAATGCTCATTTTATCAATCGAAGATTCACTCCCTAGGACACGTCATCTTCGACGAAGGTATTGTTGTGGATCCAGCAAAGGTCGAAGCTATTATGGAATGGCCTACGTCGACGAATGTCCCAGAAGTGCGTTGATTCATGGGTTTAGCAGGATATTATCGACGGTTCATCGAGGGATTTGCAATGATAGAAAATCCGATTACGAAATTGCAAAAGAAGAAAAAGAAGTTTGCTTGGACTGAGAAATGCGCAGAGGCATTTCGGAGGCTCAAGGAGATATTGACAACAACATCGATACTAAAGGTCCCTGACATGGATGTGAACTTATTGGTATGCACTAACGCATCCAAGGAAGGCTTAGGTGGATTCTTGATGCAAGACAATCAAGAGATCGCTTACATATCGAGGAAATTGAGAAGGCATGAGGAGAAATATGCGACGCATGATTTGGAGTTGTTAGCCATCATATATGTCTTGAGATTTTGGAGACACTACCTTATTGGACGAAAATTTGAACTAAAAATGGACCATTGTGGACTACAACACATCTTTACACAAAGAGACCAAAATGCGCGACAACGACGTTGGTTGGAATTGCTTAGAGAGTACGATTTTGAGATTACTTACATAAAGGGAACAATGAACTGAGTGGCGGATGCATTGAGTCAAAGACCACACAGCTTTTTGGTGTTGCCTCTTTAGATGAATCTACGTGAAAGGATTCTAACTTTACAGCGCGACAATGACTGGTACAAAGAGGTCAAGGATTTTATCAGACAAAACACAATGATGGTACCAATATTTGAAGGATTTACGTTTGACAAGGATGGATTATTGAGATTTAAAAATCGGATTTACGTACCACCAAACAATGAGTTGAGGAGTTTGACCCTAAACGAGGATCACAGAGCAGTGTAAATGGCTCACCCGGGAGTCACGAAGATGAAAGCGAACCTTAAACCCTTATTCTTATGGAAAAGAATGAAGTCAGACATAGTCAAATATGTGGCCATATGTCTAGAATGTCTGTGGGGTTTGGTTGTTGTTGATATGACATATGCACATCTGATTATATGTTATGATGATTGATTTTATTTCTGACATGATTCATTGATGATGCAAGCTGACGATATCTTGTCGACCAGACTCACATGTGGAGTAGAGGGGTCACGCATAACAACCAGAGACGTTGAGGGAGAGATGTGGACAATAGCCCTGCCACAGCCTACTAGCACTCTCGTCGTGGCTCGAACTGTAGGTTAACGATTACCTAGTTCGAGAAGACCCACGATGTTGTGAGGGAAGACTGTGACAGTCACTCACAACGATTATAACGGGCACACAATAAGGAAGGGGCCTTAGTCCTTAGAGGCCCTTAGTCTCCCATAAGATCACCTAGTGGAGTATTGACTCCAGGGGTTTTTTATGTCTACCAAGTCAATCAAGAGGTTAGTGGCGCCCTTGGAGCACGTAGTGCATCTTGAAGGGAATGTCGCGCAAGAAAAATGGAAAGAGACGAGTGGCACCCTTGGAGCACGTATTGTGTCCTAAAGGGCACGTCACGCAAGGGAAACAGAATGAGGCGAGTGTCACCCTTGGAGCACCTAGTGCGTCTTGAAGGGCACGTCGCATTTTTAAATAATAAGTGAATAAACATAGATGGCCTTATAACGAATGATGTGACAAAAAAAAATATTTAAAAACAATTTTCCTAATAAAAATGTTGTCAATCCTAGGAAAATAAAATCTAGGTCTAAGTGATACTTGTGATAAAAAAAATAATAATAATAATAATCATTAAACATGTGATGAGAAGGGGGTAAAAAATTCAATTAATTTATTAAAATCAAATTACTTTGGGGGATTAAATTTTAAAAAAAGGGGGGAGGGGGGGGGATGATTGTTTTGTTACATTTGCTAATTAAAATTTATTAATTAAAAAGAAAAAGGGGAAAAAGGTAATTTATACACTTGCTAATTTGAGTTTTAGATAAAAACGGAAAAGAGGGAAACTTAAAAGAATTAGGAAACTAAGGGAAAAAGGGGAAACATAAAGAAAAGGGAAACATAAGGAAAAAGCAGAATGACTAACTTAGTAAGGAATCTTTCCTTTAAGAACTTTTTAAATTGAACTCAACTAGGAATTTAGTAAGGGCGTAAGTCATTAAAATGTGTAAGGGAATATGGGGACACCAAGGAGCGATTATAGGAATGCTTTAAGGTGGGTGAGGGAAATAGGAGTAATTAAATAATTAATGAAATTAATTTCTAGTGCAACTAGGTGGATGGGTGACATGTGTACAGGGGAGATTTTTCTGAATTAATTAATGAAAAATAAATTAAATGGGAATTTGGGAAAGAACTCACTTAGAAACTTTATATAAAGGAGGGAGGAGGAGGAGTATGGATCTCTTCTATTCATGCGTGACGTTACGCTGCAAAATTTTTGTCTTGATTGAATTATCTTGTGGGAGTTGGGATACCTGGCTCGGGTAACGAGTGGTAGATCGACCTTGCGAGGTGAGTTGGTTGCTAGTTGTTCTTTTTTTTGGAGTGTGTGGCCCCTTGGTGGGTCGAGAGGATTAGTGGAAAGAAGAGTACCCTTATCATTGGTTGGGAGGTAGCAGTGAAGTCACATCAGTTGGTAAGCAGGAGCTAGTTGGAGCGCGCAGGACAATGACTCGGAGCGGTCACCTTGGGCTACAGTATGCCTACGTTTATTTTGAGTGGTAGATAATATTGTTCTTGCATTTTCATTTATGTACTTTTAATTGTGTAAATAAAGTGTTTTACTTAGAATTTTTAATCGAGAACTTAAATTCATCATAGCCTAACGCTCGTTGCATTGAATTGAATCCCTTGGCAACCGATCCCTGATTGCTATGACTGTTTTGTTTTGTTTTATTCATTATTATAATATTGTGCTTTATCTTTCTTCCTCATCCCTAGATCATCAATCCACGCCTAAGAAGTCGGCCAGTAGCCGAATCAACATTCATCACTTCGGTGTTAATAGACCTATATATTCTAATGCCCTCCTTTTTTATGCATGGATGATGAGCGAAGGATAGTTTTTCCATCTGTCAACCCCTTCTTAGCTCTGCATTGGTTGTTCCTGGTTGAGTGATTGTCTTGCGCCTTATTGCATTTGGATAGATCTGTTTGTTGATTTATCCTCGTTATATGTGATTTTAATGACCATGTTTCTTATTATCTATGGACTGCATTTCAATACATTCCTCTGCGATTGATTATTTGGATGGCGAATCTACCCTGTGAATTTACCTTTATTTATACATTTTAGACTGTGAATATACCCTTCATTGTGTAGAGATATTTAATTATTAATTAGTTTTCACCTACATTTTAAACTTTGGAATGGACAGTGTCTTTTTCCTTACCTTATGACTGAGATTGAGTCTTCATGATAGCGTTTTTTTTTTTCTTTTATTGACTGCGGTTTCTTATAATAAAAATCAGCATTTTCTTTTTCTTGAATGAAACCCAGCGAGGTTGATGATAACACCCAGCTAGTTGGAGACAGTAAACGCCCTCTACGCAGTTCTCAATCCATTATTTTATTGCCACATTGCACAATTTTTTATCCACGGTTTTGGCATCATGCACAGTTTTTATATGTCTGTATTTGATGTTTTTTTTTCTCCACCCCTTGTGCCTCTAATTGTTGGAAAAAACATGGTGTTAATGTTGTGTTTTAGTATGAACTCACCAGCATTGATTCTTGGCTTATTTCCAGCAAAATCCTTTATATATAGACAACATTATCATAGCTTAAAGCCCATCTATTTTACTAATAAAGCACTGCAAACTAGAATGATAAGCACTGTGCATTTACTTTTTGACTGTGAATCCACGTATTTACCTACGGCAATAATAGTTTTCTTCTCGGCAGTTTCATCTATAAATATGCTAGCATTACCATTCATTACCTTGCGATTTTAATGTATTTTTAACTGAGAGATTACCCATATCCCTTGTGACAGTGTTTACCTGAACGCCTGCTACTCCGCGTTTACTCTAATGCCTGACAGCAAATTATTACAAGTAATGTCAACATTTTTACCTATGGAAGATAGACAACATTTCTATTTTAGGGTCAGCGATTCTACATGTGAAGGATAGATAGTTTTTATTTTAATGTGAGCTCTTTTTTTTAGGTGCATGATAGACATTGTTTTAGTTTATATGAAGGATTTATTGATAACAACGATCTTATATATATTTGATTCTATGATAGTGAAATTTTTATAGTATAAGGACTGCAATTTTATGCATTGTAGGGACATCTTACACCAGCAATATAATATTCAGTAGACATCTAATGCACACATGGACTGACAACAACTTTATACTTGATTTTAAATATGTTGTATGACTATAAATATTCATGACAGTTATACTTATTCCAACTTCCTTTTCTAATTTTTAATTATTTGTCACACAGTGATTCCCTTTTTATTAGACGACAAAGTCATGTTTAACTCTGCGAATTTATATAAATGTGTGACTGGGAGACTATGCAATTGCAAGGTGTCTGTGTGACTATGAATTTATATGGCTGCATTTCTATGATCATATGGATCATATGGTTACACATATGGAATTACAATGATCATATCACTCTGTTTTTATGATCATATAATCACACATTGTTACACAACGATGTTTCATAATTCACCTTTGCTAAGTAGTTCACTTATACCTTAGACAGTGTATATTTGTTGACAAGCATATTTGATTTTGTTAAGCGCATATATTAAGTTCACCTTTATGATAACTTTTGTGATAATAGTAACATTTTTAATGGTGTGCATTTTGGAGTCACATTTATGATAATAAATAGCGTTGATATTAGTTCACTACTCACACTTAGACATCATTCTTAACAATTACGGTTTATGGTGGTTGTCGAGTCGTTTAATATCTTGTGCAAATTGTTTGAGTGATGTCATATGTGTCTCGTCGACCCATTGCTTGGGGGTGTAGGTGTAGTCTCTTGTCAATTATTATGACTCCTAGCATGTTGGATTCATATTGAGTCCTTGGTCGAGATAGGTTATGTTGCGCTAGCGTTATTGTTGCGCCTATCACATGGGGACGGCATGATTCCTGATGAGGGGATCATGGTGTTCCCTACTGGATAAAGGAAAATGATAACCTGGCCAAAGTTTGTGCTTCCCGTTTTGGAGGTTTTTTTATCGTTGTAATTATGTTGTTGGCACTTGAGTTGTAACGCATCCATGTGTTCGGTTTTGTGTGCCATAGAGGTTCTAGTGAATGGTTGTCGAAACCATTGTGTCGGGATTGTGGATGTTTTCCTTAGCTTGTAAGCAACATCGTGTTGTGTGTCCGAAGGGGAGTTGTTCCTATCTATTTTATTTACGCATGTTTCTCCAAGTTGATCATTGTACTTGTGTGTTGATTCATTGTTATTTGTTGCATGATCTGTGTGTATGTGTTTATCGTTAGGTTATGTGGTTCAACTGTTGTCGTTCCTTCCTTCTTGCCTAAAAACAAAAAAAAAATCTGCACCTTTTCTTCACTTGCAGTCGTAACGGTTGTGGTCTTTACACCTGTGTAAGGACACAACACCATGACAAACATGTGATCTACCTCATTGGCTAGTATCCCCAGTGCATCTCGGGTAATCCTGGCCAGAAACTGTGGTTGGCCCCTCGTGAGCATCATCTCCCCCCACATGTACATCTGCACATGAGTCCTCAGCCTAGAAGGATAACAGACAAAAGTAGGTCATGTCTCCGGAAACCTCTCAAAACATAAGAAAAAAACCTCTGAAGAAAAAGGGAAATTTGACCTCCCATGTATCATAGCACAACATCTATCTAGAGTTATACAAATCTGCCGCAAAAAAATGACAAACCATCTAATACATCATGGCCTCTGTACCAAAGAATAAATATAATACAAAAGAGAGACACTAATGCACTTCCCATCACTGGTAAAGTGTGTTATTGTTGTCACTAACAGTGAGAGGCACCTAACCTCCTTTGCACCGAAAGAAGCAATCTGTATTTATCCACCAGATACAAGAAAATCAGTTGGGGAAAGTACATCAACCCCAATATATCGTTGAGAGTACATGAGTTGACTCTATGTTGCAACACATATTGGGACATCTAGGAATTGGGGAAAATACTCCACTCTCCTTGATAGACCAGTCATAAAATAAATATCTTACTCTGTGGGATGGTACCACTAATTAGTACCTACATGGAAAGCCTATCGATGGACATCCCATTGATAGATCAGAAGCACCAACAACCCATATTGCCCCTTCAGGGATGTATCCTCCTCATAGTACTTAAGGAGGCCTACATTCCTCGAGATAACATGAGTCACTGCAGTAATAGGGAGAGGGTACAAATCTCTCTCCCTCTCCCTCGCCTCCCATTCCCATAAAACATTGTATAGGTCCACCCTCTTCTCCTATTCTTGTTGTTTCTCTCTCCTCTCATATTTTTACATGATTAACATATGAAATACATTAGCCTCACTCATGCATAAAACAAAAAAAATATTTACTAAATGAGAAATGTATTTATAAATACAGAAAAATAAATTTCTTCAAAAGATAAGTAAATTTCATAATTGGTGCACCCTAAAAACAGTGAAGCACTACCCACGATGCATACATAAATTGTGAGGTTCGATCATGGTGCGCCAGTGTAAACTAACGCACCATATAAAATTTATTATATTACGTTATGTGGTGTGTTTTATAACCTTACTGCA
Source organism: Picea sitchensis (assembly GCA_010110895.2). Lineage (NCBI taxonomy): Eukaryota > Viridiplantae > Streptophyta > Pinopsida > Pinales > Pinaceae > Picea > Picea sitchensis. The sequence continues at coordinate 32,166 of SNQJ01S0110919.1, read as the reverse complement.
CTGAGGCATTTAGGTAAACCCACATAGAGGTGTTTTACGGTTATCCTACGCACCGCTTAAAATAAAAACAAATTAAAATCCTAACGCACCGTAAAACAATTTTTTTAAATTAGTTAAGGCGGTGTGTATATGTTCCCTATATGAACCGATACATTTAAGGAATGAAGACTCACCACCCACCAATCTTTTAAAATTGACGAGTATGAAACTTTGCAATTTTTTATCTAATTATTTTGGATGGTGTGTTCAAGCGGTGCACCCCGAGAATTTACAAGGCACACCACGAAAAAATGTCATTTTTTATGGAGGTGCATTTGTAAAGATGAACAAACCAATACACACACTTACTAACACACCGTGTAAAATAATATATCTAATTCGCAAGATGTGTCATGTACCATAACGGACCAATGTGTTAGAGGTACTTCGATGCACCACCAAATAACTATATAATTTTATGAGTTGCATCGATAAACGGATGTGTTGGTGCGTTCAATTTTACCTATGCATCGTCGAGGAATTTAACATTATGTTGCAGTGCACCTTGTAAATTTACAGGGTGCACTAGTAGCGGTGCGAGCTAAACGTTTCAAACGCGCCGTGAAGAAAAAAAATAATAATTTAAAACAATGAAAAATTAACCAATTTTAAATTTTAATCTGCCAAAAACTTAAGTTATAAAGAAACAAAGATGTTACCTGGAAATTTTGTCTTTGAGGAGGCATGGTTTCCACGTAGTCAAAAAAACAAAATTTTCCCACCATTTGGAAAAATTCAAAATCCACGCACAGAGAAACAAATTGAAGGCAAGCAAGGGAAGCACCGAATATGGTAAAATTAAATTTTACGACCGATAATTTTATTATTATTAAACTCTATTCCATTGAACTCGACGACTAAACGCACTGGTGCTAAAATATTTATGTAGCATACTAGCTAATATTTTTTTATAAATAATCCAAACACGGTGCGCCCTTTTAGAGCATGGGTACATCAAGTTACTATGGAGTGCACCGGCATATATATTGTTCTTGAAAAAACTCCTACAATGGTGCATAATTTTTTATTTGACCCTATCACGGTGCAGTCGATTATTCAACGCACCGGTGTGTCAGGTGTTACATAGGGCACCGATTTTATTTTTTTTAAATAAACCTAACATTGTGCTCCCTTTGGAGAAATAGTGCACATCGGTGTGTCAATATACTACAGAGTGCACCGACGTATATTTTTTGAAATAATCTTGCAATGGTGAGTAAATGATTTTATTTAACCATGTCACAATGCACTCTATATTAGAGGTACTAGTGTGTCTGGTTTTAACAAGCACACCAGATTATTATTTTTTTTTAAATAACCCTATCATGGCACATTCCTTTAGAGCACGTGTGTTGACCGGTGAATCAATATACCATGGATTGCACAGGAGTATATTTTTTGAAATAATCCTATGATGGTGTGTATTTTTTTTATTTAATCATGTCACAATGATGGTATTAATGCAACGCTCTGGTGTGTTTGAGTGTTATAGACACACGATACGGTTTCTTTTAAATATATGCACCATTATGCTTTAAAAGTTAATGAAATTTTTATTTGTGAGTAATATAGATTAGAATTTTTCTAGACTGAGCATGTTGTAGACTCAAGGATTTGGTGAACTCCCAAATATATTATAAAATGGAAATGATTATAGTTTAGTATTTTGAGAGATGGTTATGATCATTGATGGAGAGATCAAGGTTAAGATCATTGACAGTGAGATCACGCAAGTTATGATCATTGATGTTAAGATCATGCAGGTTATGACCATTGATGACGGTGTCATGCAGTTTATGATCATTAACGACGAGATCATGCAAATTATGATCATTGACGATGATATCACACAAGTTATGATCATTGACGGTGAGATCATGCAGGTTATGATCATTGACGATCGTGCAAGTTGGTTATGATCATTGACGGTGAGATCACACAAGGTTATAATCATTGACGATCATGATGGAGATATGGGAAGGGTGATCCAAATGTAGGTACCCATGGAGAAATATTCCCATCATGGACATCATGGTCATAAGAACTCAAATTTTCATCATAATCACACATAATTGTGAATTAGCAACTAATATAGATTAGAAGTTTGCTAGACAACCCGTTAGTTGGGAGTTCACCAAATACTTGAGTCTACAAAATTCTTTAGATGATTATAGATTAGAATTTTGAAATATTACCCATACTTTAGACTAAANTAATTGTGAATTAGCAACTAATATAGATTAGAAGTTTGCTAGACAACCCGTTAGTTGGGAGTTCACCAAATACTTGAGTCTACAAAATTCTTTAGATGATTATAGATTAGAATTTTGAAATATTACCCATACTTTAGACTAAAGTCTTTACAACTGAAATGCTTATACTTTAGATTCAAGTCTTTACAACTGAAATGCAAACATAAAAAATCACATAAACACCCAGGAAATAAATGCCTCTCCCTCTCCCTCGGCTCCCAATCGTGTACAACATTGTATAGCTCATCCCTCTCCTCCTACTAATGTTTCTTATATCTCGGATGACATCTCTGCATGATTAAGAATATGGCCGGTTTTTTTTTTTAATTGAACCCTTTTAGAGTGCGTTAAATAATTAGTCGCATCGGTGCATCATTATTTACGTAGCGCATCGGAGTATTTTTTTTGAAAACCTTACCATGGTGTTCCATTGGTTGGGAGAAACTGTTTGCACTGGTGCAATTTTTTAAGTAGTGCACCGTCGTATATAAAAAAATTTAAAATAACACTACCACAGTGCACAAATTTTTATAGCAATTGTGTGTCTAAGTGCGTCATTATTTATGTAGCACACCGGAGTGTTTGTTTGTTTGAAATAACCCTTGTACGGTGCGTTATTTTTTTGGGCACTAGGGCGTCAGTTGTATAAAATGCATCGGTGCATTATATATTTATAAGTGCATCATACAAAAACATCTTCTAAAACCTTTGCGCGCTAGAGTTAAGAGGGAGAGTTAGAGAGGAATAGGGAGAGAGATGTAAATATAAAGGGGGGGACGAGAGGGGAAGGAAGAGATAGAGGGAAGGAAAGAGAAAGTAGGA
>SNQJ01S0110918.1:0-28913 GCA_010110895.2 Picea sitchensis | reverse complement strand
TCTAGGGCTTCTACATCTATCTGTCCTTCAAATACAGGAATATCAAAATTAACTTATACCTTGAAAGGCGAGGTACCTCCAAAGTGGACACTTGATGAATATGTGCCTGATGCTATCGGCAGGCATTGAAGGATGTGGGAAAAATTATCCATCATTTCGTCCCTCTGTCGCGTGAGAGCTTGCTCAAGCAACATATTGATAGGATCGTCTGCTCCGTCGTTTTTCTTTTATTCTGCCATTGAGGGTTTCTTAGGTGTGCGAGAGCGATTTTCTTCAAGAGAGACAAGCTCAAGACCCAACTTTCTATACTCGAACCTCATCGGGGACATGCACTAAAAAAAAATGATCAAGAGCAGCCTGCTCTGATACCACTGATCCAGATTATTTTCGGCATGAAATGAGAGCGGAGATATAACATATAAATATTCAGAGATGTTGCAAGAGAGACAACAATATAACAGAGATATAGCGTAAATAACAAGAGTCACAAATATACAGTAATACACGATTTATATTAATGAAATAAATATACAGAGACTGTAAAATACAGAGTGAAAGACTCGCTAGAATGGTGGTAGCTTATCTCTGAGAAGAGATGTGACGGCTACTCGCATCCGTGAGAAGATGATCATTACAATGAGGCTCTAAAGGCCTTTTTACAATAAACGGGAATGCCAAAAGTCCTAGACATCCAAAAACCTAACCCTAGGAGATGAAGCGCCAAAAGTCATGTGGGCCCCGTTTGGGCAAGTGAGTACATCAACTTCCCGGGGTGGTAACTTTTGCATACGATCTTCGTTTTAGGCGTGTGATAGATCGTTGGAAATATATCGTCGAGGAGATTCATTTTGGGGGCTCAATAATTCCTTTGCCTATGATTTAGAACCTTGATCTCGAAAAACCTTCATTTGGACCCTCAAAATGGCCCCGGAAGTTAAAACTTGCTAAAAATAGTAAATTGCCAAAATTGTCAGAAAGTCGTTTTGAGACATTTGGAAAAGGTGGGTGGCCACCGATATCCACCTGGATCATCACCACAAACCTCAACTTGAATTTCTCAATGCTACCATTTGTAGCATGCTTGATATTGTAGAGCCACCTAGAACTCACAACTGACTTCCCCTCTAGTCTTGGCACTATATCCCAAACATCATTCCTCATAATAGAGGTGTACTCCTCTACCATGGCATCTTGTCTTACCTACTGATTTGTTGCTTCCTCAAAACTTGAAGGATCAAAATCAATGATGCTACTCATAAGAACCAAGTAGTTCATAAACTTCTTTGGAGGCCTGTGCTCTCTAACCGCACTCCTAGGAGCCTCACTAGCATCCTTCAATGTATGTAATGACCACCTAGGTCTCCTGAAAAGACTAGAAGGGGATACCTCCTCCCCCACCTAAAGTATGAACTGTTGATTGCTACTCATCCTTCAGAGTATGTTTCTCCTCATCCTATGTCACTGTTGATTACTCCAGGTATCTCCTAGATGCCAAGTTCTCCTCCAACTTCACATATCTACTTACAAATGTCTTCCACTATGCTGGAATGAATATCTTGTAAGCCTTTGAGATCTCATCGTACCCCACAAATATATCCTTCTATCCTGAAATCTCCAACTTCATCCTCTTCTCCCAAAGTACATGGATATAAACTAGACAACCAAAGATCCTCAAATGATCAATCTTTGGATTCACTCCTAATAATGCCTCCTCCAAAGTCTTGTCCCCCAATATCTTGTGAGAAATTTTTTCTACACATACATTGTCGTGTTACAAGCATATACCCACATAAAAATAGGAAACTCTTGGTTATGTATCATAGATATGGTAGAAATGATGATGGATTGATTCTTTCTCTCCACAACCCCATTCTGTTGAGGGTTGTATGAGACCATCAACTCCCTCTTAATCCCTACCTCCTTGAAAAAATCCTTGAAGTCATTGGAGGTGTACTCTCTCCCATTATTCAACCTCAAGAATTTTATATTCTTACATGTATGGTTCTCTACCTGAGCTCTAAACTCCTAAAATAAAATGAGGACCTCATCCTTGATCTTCATAAGAAGATCTAGGTTTTTCTGGAAAAATCATCAATAAACGTCACATATTATGATTATCATTGTAGTGATGCTACTGACATAGACCCACTCATATTTGAATGGACAAGATCCAAGATCCCCTTGGACCTACTCTCACCTCTAGGGAAAGAAATGTTGGCATTCTTGCCAAGTGCACACCCTCTACACACTCCGTACTGCTCAATATTGAACTATGGAAGACCTGTAACAATACCCCTCAGAATTGAAAATTTCTTGTAGTGTAGGTGTCCCAACCTCTTATGCCACAACTCACATAGGTTGTCATTGTTGTGTACCAAATATTAAACAACATTTCCCTACAACCTGTATAAAGTTCCTTCTATAACCCCAATGACCATTGCGCTATCCTAGCTAGATTTATCTGAACATATGAGTACTTTCCCTCTCTGAAAAGTAACAACAAACCCCTTTCCTCCATAGCTGAGACTGAAAGAAAATTCTTCTTCAAACTTGGTACATAAAGCACATCCTGGGCATCTAATGAACCTCCCGACTCAAGATGGAACATAATTTTTCCCTCTCCCTTCACTACATACTTGGCATCATCACCAAGTTCCACATGAAGATCTAAGTCCCTCTCCGTCAGACTGCTAAATAGATCCCATGCCTCTGTCATATGACAAGATGCACCACTGTCCAAGAACCATGCACTCATAGTTGTTCTGGTGGAAATGAAAAAAACTAGTGAGTAATCCTTCTCAAACTTTGATGCAAACTCATCAAGTTGTGTCTTTGTTGAAGTTGTTGTCTACATCTTTCCTTTACCGTTCTTCTTCTCTGGACACTAAGATGCATAATTTCCATTCTTATTGTTAGCACTAGAGGTCACAACTAGACTGTTGTAAGTGTAAGCCTAGTATCCATCATAATGTAAATAATAAAATTAAGTTTATGGTTGGTGGATCAGTAATAAAGATAAAAAAAAGGGCAACAAACTATCTGCAGAGGCATTCCATTAGGCACAGAGTCATAACATCCTACAGATTGAAGGCATTTGAGCTGCACATAAGAAAAATATTATATACTATCAAGGTAGAATAATGGAGAGGAAAAAACATAAAGCAAAAATTTCACAAAACAAAGATCCTCTCTGTCGAATGGCCTGAAGAATACTTGAACAAAACAATAACTAAAAGGCAATCTCTGCAAATCCTTTGCAGCTCATGAATCTATTAATCACAGGCAACCATGACCTTCATAGTCTGCAATTTTATTCAAGTGATATTAAGGAGAAATAAATAAAAATAAAACATGTTGATAAGACAACTCTCATGAATCCTCAATGGCATAAATGTATTAATAATAACATGCCCTCATGCTTACAATCACACACATATAAACTGCCCCTACAACTCTCTCCTCTCTTGGATCATGAATCCAACCCTTTTCTCATCAAAAGCCATTTCATTTATAGTGAATAATATATATCTACCCTAAGGAGGTCAAAACCAAGGAGTTACATAGGATCCTTCTCCATTTAGGAGTCTTGTTACAAAATATTCCAACAAAAGCCTAACAAATTCCTATTTTTGGGGGATTTTGTCTATAATGATAAATGCCTTCTGAAATAGGTCATTCTGATTAATCTGGAGATGGAACATATGTCCCTCATGTCCAAATAAATCCTAGGAGACCATTTGAACCTTCCTTGATAGGTGGAAACCTATGCAAAATATCCAACAACTATGCAAAATAGAGAGTTTGTAGTGCCAGTTTGCAGTGCACTGGTGTTTTAATTTTATCTCTCAAATTCCAAACTGGGTCAGGCTAAAATTTGGTCAGCAAGTCAACACGGCTATCACTCTCCTCCAAATAAACATTCAGAGAAACCCACATCATCGTTTTAGATTTATGATCAAATATTTAGAAGCTTCTTCTACAGGAAATGAGTTCGCAACACCCATGTCTGTCAGTTTGCAACGCCAATTTCAAGAATGTTACCAAACCCCCTCCTCAGCCTTTCAGAATGGTATGAAAAACTTCATATATTACATGGTAGCTATGAGGCTATTATGGATGTTGATAATTCCGAACGTAAGTGCCTGCAACCTATCCAAGCTACAACCCTATCTTTCCTCCAGTTCACAGTTTCTTATGTGTTAACCTCTGGTTCCATAGGGGATGACATGCTCCCTATGAATTGCCAAGAACATGCAGTTCCAATGCCTTATCCATTCCATCTCTGCAATATGTACTTTGTTTATGCCTTGAGAGTTGTTCATGCCTTGAGAGCACCTCTAATCATTTATTGAAAACTGAAAAACAAACAAGATGAAAATTGCGAACCAAATCCGAACTAGAAAGAAAAGCTCTTGTAGTGAGATTATTTATGTACACTACCTACTTCTAACCTGATATCTAAGATGCTTGATCAGGTGACATAAAAAATCCAATGCATCCATGTAAAGACCTTTTCTATTGATTGGATTCCTTACATAACCCTTCTTAATGGCAATTCATATTGAAAATTAAATCCAATCTAAAAACTCATCCACTTTGAAGAACCAATTCCACTTTCTTATTGTAGGTAACTCATAAAGGTCTCTTTCTCTGATGTTTCCAACAGAAATGCAAAATGATCTTGAAGCCTATGTGTGAATATCACTTGTTGATCGATAAAAAGGAAAGGACAACCTACGTCTATAGTTCCTTCATGTTCACAAGTATAGAGAAACATACAAGCTTCTTTCTTCACTGTATCTTTTTCTTCAAATGATGATTTTTCTTGTTCTAAGTTTTCAAATGCAAGATCATGCTTAGAAAAAAAGGCAACAGTCTTATTATTTTCACTATCATGCATTTCAACCTCAATAAAATTCTCCAAATATAGAACCATGGGATCACTATGAACATGGAAAAGTTGTTGTTGACTTATAATGTTATCCTTATGTTCCAAAAAAATTGTGTGATTTTGCATCTCAACTCTTTCTGCTCTATAAGAAACTTCAATTTTTTCTTTCAAAATCTTAAATGAAGAAAATCATAAGGGAAATGACTTATCTCCAAATAAGTCACAATTTTCCCTATGATAGAGGTCATAACTTTCATAAATGGGATGAATGTTTTCATAAGACTGTTGAAAATAATCCTTTTCTGGATGAAAGGATATTTCTGATATTTTTTGGAAATCAGCCTCATCATAGTTATTGTAGTCATAATATACATGTAAACAAAAGGCTTCGTGGATATCATAATTAACAAAATTAGAGACAACATGTTGCTCCTCAACAGGATGCTCTGCCAACTCCTCCTCATGGCATCCTTCTTGTTCATGTTCATTATCAGCTATGTTTGCATTCCACTCCTCATCCTTAACTTGATCTGAAAATTTTCCACAGGCTTTGAGATTGTCCTCAACCTCTTGAGCATCAATGAAAATTTGTTGTAAGGTAACAAACCTCCTTTATAGGAGAAGACGAGAAAAATATGGATGAAGAGTCGTTACATAACACAGTCTAGCAACAACTTTAGGAGGTCGGATATCTAAAGGCATGTTGCAATAAAAACTATAAAATCTCTTGTTGAAAATGGCAAGATCTTCATCTTCCCCTCTTTTCAAATCATAAAAATCAGCTAAGTATTGATCAAGAGATTTGTTCTCTCCCCAGTACGTTGAAAATGCACCACATAACTCACCCCACAAACCAATGGAACCAACCTCTATGTTTTAAAACCACAAAGCAACATCTCCAACCAAATATTTGACAAATAACCTCATAACAACATCCTCATGCATGATTTCCAAATTGTCAATGACATTTTGAAAAGCTCCCAAATGTTTCTCAACTATAATATGATCTTCTCCAACAAAAAGAGTCAGATATTCTAAAAACTTGGGAGGGTAAAGATGAAGAGTAGACGATAGCTTTAAAGGTTTGAACATTTTTTCTCTTTTTATGGACTGAACTTCAGTAGGCTGAAAGTGAGGTTCAATGGATTGATTGCAAATTCTAGATGTGGTGGTAGAAGATGGTACTATGATCAGAGAAGGTGTTGAATTAGTTGTATCATTTACATGGTTACAGGGTTGATCATGTTCAGGAACGATTTGAATACAAACATTGTTCTCATATGTTTCAAATGAAGGAAAAGGGTCAACATCAACGATGTAAGAAGAATGTAAATCTTCTTCTTTCAAAGAGGGATATACAACAGTTGGATTATGGTCATCAGAGTAAACAAATCAAAGGATAATTCTCTTGATATATGAAGGAAAGGACAGGAAATAACTGATAAAAAAGAATATGAGCTCTTGAAGGAAACTAATATCTTGATACCTGGCCTTCCTGTGTCTTCCTTCCATTTTATGTTTGAGCTCGTTCCTCAGTGGAGTCCTATAGCTTGATTTGAATCACCAACAAGTTCTTCAAATGTGTGGAGTTTCCATGGTAAAAAAAATTTAGTCTTGTCTGTCACCAATCCTTTCTCACCATCAATAACTCATAGTAATATGTGTCGTACAACCCAGGGAAGATATTCAACTTCATCCTCGACGACGACACCAAAAATATTAGCACTAGAGGTCACACATAGACTGTTGTAGGTGCAAGCCTAATACCCATCATAATGTAAACAATAAAATTAAGTTTATGGTTGTTGGATCAGTAATAAAGATAAAGAAAAAGGGAAACAAACAGTTTGCAGAGGCATTCCATTGGGCATGGAGTCACAACATCCTACAGATTGAAGGCATTTGAGCTGCACATCAAACAAATATTATATATTATTAAGGTAGAGGAACGGAGAGGAAAAAACATAAAGAAAAAATTTCACAAAACAGAGATCCTCTCTATCGAATGGATTGAATAATACTTGAACAAAACAATAATTAAAAGGCAATCTCTGCAAATCCTCTATAGCTCATGAATATCCTAATCATAGGTAACCATGACCTTCATAGTTTGCAATTTTATTCAAGTGAGATGAAGGAGAAATAAATACAAAGAAAACATGTTGATAAGACAACTCTCATGAATCCTCAATGGCATAAATGTATTAACAATAACATGGCCTTAGGCTTACAGTCACACACAGATAAACCGCCCCTACAACTCTCTCCTCTCTTAGATCATGAATCCAACCCTTTTCTCATCAAAAACCCTTTCATTTATAGTTAATAATCTCTATCTACCCTAAGGAGGTCGAAACCAAGGAGTTACATAGGATCATCCTCTTAGTTAGGAGTCTTGTTAAAAAAGATTCCAACAAAAGCCTAACAAATTCGTATTTTTTGGGGATTTTGTCTATAATGATAAATTCCTTTTGAAATAGGTCATTCTGATTGATCTGGAGATGGAAAATATGTCCCTCATGTACAAATAACTCCTAGGAGACCATTTGAACCTTCCTTGATAGGTGGAAACCTCCAAACAAGGAGAATATCCAACAACTATGCAAAACAGAGAGTTTGTAGCGCCAGTTTTCAGCGCACTGGTGTTTTAATTTTATCTCTCAAATTCCAAATTGGGTCAGGCTGAAATTTGGTTAGAAAGTCAACAAGGCTATCATTCTCTTCCCAAATTTTTTTTAGAGAAAACCACATCACCGTTTTAGAGTTATGATCAAATATTTAGAAGCAGTTGCTATAGGAAATGAGTTCACAACACCCTTGTCTGTCAGTTCGCAACGCCAATTTCAAGAATTTTACCAAACCCCCTCCTCAGCCTTTCAAAATGGTATGAAAAACTTCATAGATTACATGGTAGCTCTGAGGCTGTTGTGGATGTTTATAAGTCTGAATATAATTTCCTGCAACCTATCCAATCTACAACCCTCTCTTTCCTCCAGTTCATAGTGCCTTATGTGTTGACACTTATAACATGAGAATCACTTGATTTTACTCAATTCCTTCTTCTTCCCTGGTTGTGATGATCCTCCATCATTGTTACCCTTCTTGCTATAACTATTTCCTTTTCCCTTCTTCACCTTAATGACAAGATCCAATTTCTCCTCACTACCTCCTTACTTGTTGCACTCAGAATCCTCTGGTGTCTCTTCCTGAATGCAATCATCCCAAAGTTTCTACCAATCTAAGAGATTTTACCGGGAACAAACTCCCTTGAAAAATGGTTCCCATGACTTGGGAAGACCATTCAATGCCACATTCACGAGCTCTTTTTCCTTTCTTTTCTCCCCTATGGATACAAGTTGATCACACACTTGTGTGATCCTCATGAGATAGATGGTAACATTATCAGATCTAGAAATTTGCATTGATCTAAGTTTATTCGTTAAGACCATCTTCCTATTGATGTTCTTTCTCTAGAATAAACTTACCAAGGCACCAAACATATCTTTGGTATTATTCTTCTCAGATAGGTGAGTAATTAGGTTATCCTTCATCGAATCCAGGAGGACCCTCTCTTCTTTGATCTCCTTCTTTTTGTGAGCTTCCATAGTTTTTGGATCTATTGGTGGAGTAACAACTTTGTCCACTAACTCCCAAAGGTCATACTCCTTCAATGCCAAAATTACTCTTGCTTTCTAAGATAGGAAGTTTGATTCTTCATACAATATGTATTCAACTCTCAACGGTGTTGTTTCCATCCCTAATACCTGATAACTTGCCCTAGAAATAATCTACTGCTATAAATTTCCCATGTACTGACTTGTATGGACTTGTACATGACTATGATCACTAGAGCCTATGTATGTACATGCTTGTGCTCACTGCAACCCACGTATGTATGCAAATATCACCTATACAACTTGTGTACGTATGTGAATGTCACCACTACAATATATGTATGTACATGACTGTGATTTATGTGGCATGCGTACACCTCAATAGACCTGCAAAAAACTAGTTCTGCCTTAGTACGACTATTTCCCTAAAATTCATCCTTCAATTTACACCTGCTGGTTATGGATTTTCTATGGATTTGAGATTTGGCTTCCCTTTATAACATGTGTTCTGATACCATGTTGAAAATTTCTCTTACTCCAACACCTAGGTACTTTGTTATCTAGTGATTTTCTTACTGCAATTAGATTAACAACTCACAAAACAAAAATATATTGTTGACATATTCAACTTAATAAATCTAGCGAAAGCAAAACTAGAAACCAAATCATGCACACATAAACACCAATATTTTTGGATAGATACCCCTAGAAAAACACTAGAGGGAAACCAGTGTTGAGATTGATTTTATTATGCTAAAATCAGGTCTCTTGTAATAGGGATAATGGCATACTGAGAGAAATACAACTACAGACAAAACTAACAAAGTCTGGTCTGTTGTACAACCCAGAACTACGTGCTTTTTGAGGTGTATGGGCCTTTCCTTTAGCAAACCCATGTATGTATGTGATTTTCTCCACTGAAACTCAAGTGAATGTACAAAAATATTGTACATAAATATTTGTACGACACAACACTCTTCATCTGACTTCCTCTGAGTGAAACCCACCTGTGTTGCCTTTGTTCTCTCTTTTCTTTGACTTGATCTCTAGATGGAATTCCTTCTCCACCTATCCAGTATCTTGAATCACAGTTCTTTGTGATCCAATCCTTTTTGTGTTGACTCCCCCAACACATGTAAAGTGTCTTCCTCCTTCACCCTATCTTTTCTTTTATAATTGTGAGTTATAATCTATTTCTAATCTCCAAAGTGATTGACGGTTGGGATTACTTCTCACACTCACTTGAGATTTAGAAAAATGCTAATTACTTTTAGCACTTTTCTCAAATAACTCAATTAACTAATTATATGATCAATTAATAAAAACACTTTACTTTAATAATTCATTTAACTAAAGAAAAGCTACCAAGGTAAAAGGCTTTGGATGATTTCCCCATGTCTAGACACATAGACCTGTGCAGAAATACCTGTATAATGCTACCACTAGCATCAAAACTTCCCAGTTCCATTCTGGAATGAGAAATGGATGCAATAACCTAACTAGATGTCTATGTTCAGTCTTCACCTTCTGACACTCTAGACTAACTATGTAATTAGCCACTTATTTCTTCATCCCCGGCCACAAATATTGACTTCTTACAATTGCAATTGTTTTTTGATATCATGGGTGCCCGACATATGCCACATTGTGCATTTCCTTCAACACTGCATTTTTCATCTCATTAGAATTAGATACATACACTTTGCATTTGTACATGATAATTCCATCTTCTTTCAGCTCATAAAAATTAAATATCTGTTGAAAATTTCATTGTTGTAATGTTTCTTTTATTTTCAAATAATGTTGATCTAAATTTTTTGTTGCAATAAATTTATCTTTCAGATCATCCTTGTACATGTTAATGGATTAAATATGAAACTCATGAGCTCTCTTTCCAAGTGCATCAACCACTTTATTTTCCTTGCCTTTTATATGCTTAATTTCAAATTCATATTCACTAAGTAATTCCAACCATCTAGTTTGTATAGAATTTAATGTTGGCTATCCAAACAAATGTTTCAGACCACAATGGTTTGTCCTTAGCTCAAATTTCCTTCCCGTGAGGTAATGTCTCCATATTTTTAATGCATGTACAATTGTTGCTAACTCTAGATCATGAGTAGCACAATTCCTCTCATTCTCTTTTAATTTTATGACTGATAGCATGCCACATGATATTTTTTGTGTGAGAACTCCACCAAGCCCTTCCTTGCATGCATTAGTGCACACCACAAAATCCTCCTCTGGATATGCAATATTTAGGATTGGCACACTTGTCAAGATGTCTTTCAGCTACTGAAAGCTCTTTTCACACTTGGGATTCCATTTAAATTTCACGCCCTTCTTTTGCAAAGAAGTGATTGGGCTTGGAATCCTTGAGAATCCTTTTATGAACCTTCGATAATAACCAAAAATACCCATGAATGATCTGACCTCTATGACATTTCTTGGCGTTGGCCATCCTCTAATGGTCTTTTCCTTCTCAGGATCCATTTTTATTCCTTTTGTTGAAATAATATGTCCCAAGTAGTGAATCTTCTTTTGATAAAAGACGCACTTACTTAATTTAGCATACAATTTATTCTATCTTAAAACTTGCAACCATTCTCAAATGTTTCTCATGTTCCTCTTTTGACTTGGAGTAGATAAGTATATCATCTAGGAACACAATTAAAAACTTGTCCAAGTACTCCATGAACACTCCATTCATTAGGCACATGAAAACAATTGGGGATTTTGATAGTCCAAAAGGCACTACCATAAATTCATAATGCCCATATCTTGTTATGAACGTTGTCGTGTTGATGTATTCTTCCTTTATCATCACTTGATGATAACCCAATCTTAAGTCAATCTTGGAAAATATTCTTGCACCTTTCAGCTGATCAAATAAATCATCATTTCTTGGCAAATGATATTTTTTTCTTTATGGTGACCTTATTCAATTGTTTGAAATCAATACACAACCTTAAGGTTTTATCTTTCTTCTTCAAAAAAATAACTGGGGCACCCCAAGGTGACACACTTGGACGTATATACCCCTTCTTCAAAATTTCTTCAATTTGCATTTTCAACTCCTTCAATTCTGGTGTGCCCATTTTTTATGGTATCTTGGACACTAGGGAAACTCCTGGAACCGAATCAATAGAGAAATCAATGTCTCTCTTTGGTGGAAATCCTATGATTTCTCTAAAAACATCTTCAAAATACCTCAATATTAGATGGTCTTCAATGCTTTCCACTTTATCTTTGGTTGCCTCTTCCATATGGGCTGAAAAAAATTGACATCCCTTCCTGAAACTCTTTTTCAATTGCATAGCTGAAATCTCTCTAACAACTAAAGCTCTTTGAATGCCTTGAACCTTTCCTTACTTCCCTTATTCATCAAGACATGTGATTATATTTTTGTAACAATATAGGACATCATGGTGTTTTCCAACCAATCCATTCTAGTTAGACAATCATATGAACCCAATGGTATTATTTTCACATCTACCTTTGTGTTAAGTCCATTCATGTTTATTAGACAATCTATACCTAGCTCATTGATCTTCCTCTTAGCCTATGTAGCTAATTGAACTAACTAATATTTCTTATGCTTACTCCTTTGCAAGTAAAATCTTTAACAATGTTATAGTTTATGTAACTAAGGATAGATCCATAATCAATTGAAATTTCTATGGGTTGGTTATCAATCTTACCTACCACTTCAAACATTAAGGATTGATATTTCTCTTTCTTGTTGTCCAATACTACATAAATCCATGGCATGTTTCCTCCCATGTCTTCCACTATTTTTCATCCTCTTGAATGTTTTGGACAATCCTCATTCTTTCTCCTTTATGAGGGAATTCCCTATAAGTGATTTACCTCACATCCCCAACATTGTACAGGTTGTTTCCTTGGCCTTTTCCCAAATGAATCTACAATCTTGTGCTCATTTTGGGTTGATTGACCTTGCTTATTTTCTTGGGTGTTGTTCTTGAAAAAGGGTGGCTTAAAACCTTTATGCCTTTGATCAATTTTACCCTTCATCTTGTCATTCCAAGCTTTTTGGAAAACTAGCGTTCCTCTACTTTTTTCATAAATATGTTTTTCTCTCCTTATGGCTTCCTCCAAAGTCTTGGGGTTATTATATTGAATCTTGTCACTATAGAAAGAAGGTAACCCACTAAGAAACCTTTGGATTTTTACTTTTTCATCCTTTATGAAACCAACATATTTCAACAACTCAAAGAACCTCTTTTCATATTCATCCATTGACATGCTTCCCAACTTCAGTTCAAATAAATCTTTAATATTCATTTCATAATAATGTTTGGACAAATATTTATCTTGGAAATATCCTTTGAACTACCTCCATGAGATATGTTGGAAATAATGTTTTCATTGATGTCAAAGGTAGATAGAGTTGTAACAATCATGTTGTCATTGATGTCAAAAGATAGGGATACCTACAGGACCAAAGAAAATCTAAACAGACATAGGAAGTGTCCATAGAGGAAGCACCCATACCATAAATCAAATCGGATAGAGGAAGAAGAGAATATTTTGTACGTTGATAAGATTCCATGAGGTAATTACGATTGTGAACGAATTCATGGATGCATAAGAATAACAAGAATTTTAGCGATGGACATTAGACGAGATGTTAGATAGGTATGAGGAGGAAGCGACGAGTCTATTGTAGATCTAAGTAGTGTTAATCTTAGGGAATTAGAACTAGGCTAACTACACTGAAGAAATGACTACAATGATATATCCCACATTCACAAGGAAATTCAACTTTGAAGGGTTTATATTGCAAAAGAAATTTTATGTAATTTGAATGTGAATGGAAGAGCCATGGAACCATGCACATAGCGTTAACTTTTTTCAAGGAGAAGATTGGACCCAGAATAGGTTAAATTTTGACCATTGATCATCGAAGATCAATGGATAAATATCAAATGATCAGGGCCACATCAACACCACATCAATGACCAACACAGATGCCACATTAGAGGGAGTCCACGTTAGTACCATGTAAGAGCCATAATAAGCAGCTCTGCAGATGCCATAAGTAGTTCCATTAGTCAGGATAGGAAATGATGTCATGTCATACAATATACATGTAGAATAATTCCACTCGAAATCCACCTCATCTGCAACATCAACATGTTGGATCAGTAGGATTTCTGAAATTGACTAAGTATAAAATATTCGGTTGGAAAAAGATGTCTCATAGAGCACGATGAGATCTCAAAACATGACTAAGTATCAAGAATGAAATGGTCAAACAGAGGTGTCTCATGGAGCGTGGGAGAAAAGTATCATGATGTCTCGCGGAGCGCGGTGAGATCTCAAAATCAACTAAGTATCAAGACATTGTAGAGGTAATGAAGTGGCAGAGAATTGGGAGTATGTGAAGAAATAATGAAGTGAGCATGAACCCACGGACCTAGGGTGAGACCTACAGAAATTGTCTAATTATGGGTGCAAAATGAGTGTGGCGGAATGTGAAGGTATATTCTAGAGGTCATGAAGGTTTGAATGCAAATTACTTTGACTTACGGTGATACCTCGATAAATTGTCTAAGTATGGGTGCAAAGTGAGTGTGGAAGAATGTGAAGGTGTAGTTTGGAGGTTGCAGAAGTATGTATAGAATAAAAGATGAATTAAACCGTCAAGCCAACAGATCAACAATTGAGATTGGATCAGAGTCCATATTAGATGGTCCCTAAGATCGATGGCTAAGATTGAATCAGATTCTAGACCGAACGATCAATGTTGAAGCTATGTTTCATGTGCTAATGGCCGGTGAATGAGATTCAAATAAGAAGATGATTGGAAGTTGAATGTGCGTTGTAGTTGCATGATGTGTTTTGGTGGAAAAAAAACATATCAATGATCAATATTGAATCCAAAGGAATGATCAGATGATCATCAAGTGTTGAAGCCATGATGTTTGCGTCCAATGAGTATATCGATGATCATGATTTAATCCAAAGAAAACTAGATCAACAGTTGAAATTAAATCGAGGGATGATCCAACTACTACTGAAGTTTATGTGGTATGATGTCTTGGTGGTCCCAATAGCCCAATAAGAAAACATGATCATGATCAACAAATGACACTTTATCTTAGCTATGATCCAATGGTTCTTGAAGTGTAGACATTATGAAGGTGAGCGAACAGATCAAAGGTTGAGGTTTGATCAAGCATTTGATCAGACAGTTGTTGAGAATTAAGATTTATGCTCTATCTAGTGAGCAGTGAACATGCGAATTAGGAGGAATTTTAGACTAGTTGAAAAGGAATTTTTACATCCCGATTTTAAGGAAGAGCCAAGCAATCTGGAGTTGATCCATAAGCATGATTTTTGGCATAAGAGAAAAGGGAATTTGGTGTATGGGATCGGTATAAATAGGCATTCCCTCGTCGTTTTGAAGTCAATGAAGTGTGAGAAAAGCGATGGAGTGTGGATTGTGTGAAGAGAAACTCTTATGCTCTAAGGTCTAAGGATGCTAGAGAATGAAAGAAAGATAATGTAATTGTCTAAGGGTGGCTGAGAGGTGTAAGGTATAAGTAACTTCTTAAATCAAGAAGATCGTGAACAGAATGAATGCGTCATGACAACAAAGATAGAGAAATTGTTTTATGCATGTGAAGGTTTGAGGGAAAGAGAAGATTTAACATTATTGACAGATTGAGGAGATTGGTGTCTCTAGTAGGTTGGTTCCTACACATTGTTGATTCGGTGCTCAACTAAGGGGATTGATGTCTCCTTTAGGTTGGTGCCTACAAAGATTGAAGATATAGGTTGGTGCCTACATGCATTGCTGAATTAGTGCTCAACTAAGGGGATTTGTGTCTCCTATAGGTTGGTGCCTACATGATCTTATAAAATAATTGTTTTGTGGTTTTATCCTATTTGGGTTTCCACATTAAATCTCTTTGTTATGTGGATTGTATGGTTATGTATTTATCATTAACAATTATAGGTGGTAAAGTAACATTGATAAATATTGAAAGAAAAGAAAAAGTATTCTTATACTGATTCACCCCCCCTCTTAGTATAAGTAAGTGTGCCAACAATTGGTATCAGATTGGGTTCCTTCAGAAATAGTCTAACCATTGGAAGGTGAATCCATGCAACACAAATGGATATAAAAATGAAAGATTTTCTACAAACAAATATCCATTAGTTGATGGATAAAATTATGTTTTTTGGAGCATAAGAATGAAAAACTATTTGATGTCACTTGTGTTTGACATTTGGAGTGAAATTAAGAAGGATTACACAACCCCAAAAAATCCACCTGTAGATACAACCAGAAAGAGGCCTAGTGACAATAATTCTAAGGCAAAGAATGCAATGTTGTGTGGTATGGAAAAATCAGTAATTGTCAAAGTTGTGCATTTTCATTCAACAAAAGAGATATGGGACAAGTTACAAAAAAATATGAAGGGGATGACAAGGTCAAGAAGGAAAATTTACAAACCCATAGAGGACAATTGAGACCCTCAAGATGAATGAATAGGAGAGTATCGCAGCCTATTTTCTTCGTGTGGATGATATTGTCAACACTATCAAAGGATTGGGTGAAGAGATTAAAGAAACCATCATTGTGCAGAAAATTATTAAAACACTTCTCTCAAGATTCAACCCCAATATATCTTTCATTGAATAATTAAAGGACCTAGACATGTTGACAATGGATGAGTTGCACAAAATCCTCACTGCATATGAAATGATGATGGAATAGGATAAGACAACAAAGCTATCAAGGAAGGAAGTATCCTTCAAGGCGTCAAAGAAGATAAAGACAAAATAATATAAATTTAGTGACAACTCAGATAGTGAATCAAACATAGAAGAAGCTAACTTTGTCAGAAAGCTCAAGAGGAGGACAAGAAAATAAAAAGGTAAGCTTCCCTTAAAATGCTTTAATTATGGAGAAGCATGACACTTTTCTACTAAATGTCCTTATGCAAAGAATGGAAATAGCAATGTAAAAGAAGATTCTAGTTTCAAAAGGTATAAGAAGGGTAAAACTGAAAAAAAAGAAAAAGAAGGAGAAAGTTCTATAGACAAAATAAGAATCTATATACCAATTAAGACAACAACCTGTCTGATGATAGTGACAATGAAACAAAAGAAATCATCTTTATGAGTTTAGAAACCTGGACTAATGTCTTAGAAAATAAAAGTGTAGACTCAACAAAAGAAGAAGATCTCGAGATTGATGCAGAAGTAGATCTTGAAGGAGAGCTCATATGTGCTCTAAATGAAATAGAGCAACTGAGGAATAAGGAATGGCTATACAAGGAGCAGCTAAAGAAGTATAGAAAAGAAATGCTCAGCATAAAATAAATTTTTGATGAAACTGAAAAAGATTATCATCAGCTTAAAAACTCAAGTAGAAGGGGCAAAGAGAATTGAAGAAGTCTTAAGATCCTAGCTAAAAGAAAAAGAAGATATTTGCAGTAGTCTAGAATCTAAAATAGTTTATATAAGAAAGGAGCTAGAAATATCACACACCAACTTCAAATTTGAAAAGAGCTCTACAACCTTGAATGAAATCTTAAACTGTCAAAGATCACCATTTGAAAAAACTAGTCTTAGTTACAGTGAAAAGAAGGAAGATGATAACGAATAAGCCTCATCCTCTTCAAAACAATCAAATGAAGAAAGGACCAAGAGTTATGCTGATATACTCAAAAAATATATCAAGGTTGAAGAAAACATGAAGGAAGAACAATATGTTCCACAGAAGACTCTCCCATCAAAATGGAATCACACAATCAGGTACCAAAATTCTTTCTTTGGCTATTGTCATTATTGCAATGGTTTTGGTCATAAAGCAATAGATTATAGAAAAAAAGTAAGAGGTGGTTACATGAGGAACAAAAACATAGATACCCATGAATTCTCAAGGAGAAAATACAACTCATTTTCCCTTTTGTTGAACTATAACATCATATGTTATAAATGCAACAATTATGGGCATATAGCAAAATTTTGCAAAAGTTATTTCATAAAAAATAAAAAAAGAGGAAGCCCAACAATCGCTAAAAGAAATCAGGAATGAAAGGAACAAAAGAAAGAAAAATCCTTGTTCATTCAAGATGCACTTTGTGCACACAATAATAAGGATAAGTTGTACATTGACAATGGGTGCTCTAGTCACATGACATGAGATAGAACAAAGTTTATCACCCTAAAGAAAAATGAAGGAAGTGTGACATTTGGAGACAATGGAAGTTCAAAGATAATTGGAAAGGACACTCTCAGTCTTGACAATGGAAGAGCTAAGGCTAAAAAGGTTCTATATTTTGAAAATCTAAAACATAATCTTCTTAGTGTAAGCTAGATGTGCGACTAGGGACACACTCTTACTTTTGACTCCAAAGAATGTGAGATCAGAAAGCAAATTCATGCAAGTTGGTTGCAAAAGTAGTCAAGACCCCAAACAATGTATACATTCTTGATGAAATTAATGGAGAAAAATGCCTCATGGGGAAGATAAATGAAATTTGGCTTTGGCATAAAAGAATAGTCCATATGAACTTTGAAAAATTGGTAAAAATTAGTACCAAACAAGAGGTAAGAGACATGCCAAAGATCACAAAATTGTCAGGAACTGTCTACAAGCAGTGCCAACATGGAAAACAATCAAGGGTGAGCTTCAAGAAAAATAAATATGCAACATCCAAGCCATTGGAACTTGTGCATACAGAGCTTTGTGGACCAACATGAACAAAAAGATTGCAAGGAGAAAGCTATTTTATGTTTCTCATTGATGATTATACAATAATGACTTGAGTTACCTTTCTCAAAAATAAATCTGAGGCATTTGAAAAATTTTAAGCATTCAAATATTTAGATGAGAATGTGACTAATATGAAAATCAAATTTTTAAGGTTAGATAACATAATAAGAAGACAATATTCAGTTGCAAGAACTCTGCAACAAAATGGACCATTCAAAAGGAAAAATAGACATGTACAAGAAATTGCCAGGACAATGTTAAATGAAGCATAACTATTAGACAACTTTTGGAGAGAAACAATTTACACTATTTCCTACATTCTAAATAGAGGGTGAATTAGTGTCAATAGTGACAAGACACCCTATGAACTATGGAAAGGTTGACCAACCAATGTTGAACAGTTCATAATCTTTGGAAGCAAGTATTGCATCAAACAAGATAATGAGTATATAGGAAAGTTTGAGTCAAGAGCAGATGAAAGAAATTTTCTTGGATATTCATCAAGAAGAAAAGACTATAGATGTTACAACAAAAGACTGTAGAAGATTGTTGAAAGTGTAAATTTCAAAATAGATGAAGAAATACCACATAAGAACAAACTGGAAGCGGGAGAAATAGATTACAACAAAGAAGAAGAAGAAGAATACAAATAATAAGAATAAGAGATTGAAGAATAAGATGAAGACGAAACATAATTCCAAGATACAAAAACAACATCAAGGTTTGTGTAGAAAAATTATCTAGAAAACTTAGTTCTAGGTGATAAAAATGCTAAGACTCAAACTAGGAGAAAACTAGCAAGCAATCTGAATAGGTAAATCTCTCTTTATTATCCAAAATAGAGCTTAAATGCTTTGCAGAGTCAATTAGTGATCAACATTGGGTGAATGTTATGGAAGAAGAGTTAACCCAGATTGAGAAAAATCAGACATCAGAACTAGTCCCAAGACCCAAAGATACAAATGTGATTGGTACAAAATGGGTATTCAGAAACAAGTTAAATGAAGATGGAAAAGTAGTAAGAAATAAAGAAAGATTGGTCTGTAAAGGGTATGATCAGGTACAAGGTATTGAATTTGAAGAAACCTTTTCTCTTGTTGCAATACTAGAATCCATTAGAATGTTTTTGGCATTTGCCAGCTTCCAGAATTTTAAGGTGTATCAAATGGATGTCAAGTCAACATTCTTGAATGGTCTGAAGGATTCTTATTGTCAGAAAATGAATATTATGTTTTCATATTGAAGAAATAACTTTATGGATTAAAGCAAGCTCCCAAAGCATGGTATTCAAGACTTGACAAGTACTTGTAGCAACAAGATTTCAAAAGAGGAACAATAGATAACAATTTTTACGTCAAAATAGACAATGAATAAATGTCAATCATTGTAGTTTATGTGGATGATATCATTTTTTGAATTAATGTTGATAGAATGAGCCAAAAGTTTGTAGAAGAAATGAAAAAAGAATTTGAGATGTCCATGCTTGGAGAATTGTCATTCTTTCTAGGATTGCAGATTACACAAACCAACGAAGGCATATTCATTTTTTGGACCAAATATATCAAAGAGATGTTGAATAAGTTTGAAATGGAATATTGTAAGCCTATCATCACACCCATGGTCACTAGTTGTAATCTAAGTAAAGAAGATGAATCAAAGGAAGAAAATCAAGCCTTTTACAGATCAATGATAGGAAGCCTCCTGTATGTGACAACTTCAAGACCATATATTATGTAGGTAGTAGGGTTAGTTGGAATGTTTCAATATGCACCAAAGGAAACACATGTGTAGGAAGTAAAAAAACTATTCAGATATCTAAAAGGCATGTTGGGATTTGGTTTATGGTATCCCACAGGAAAATGATTTACTTTGACATCTTACACAGATGTAGATTGGGAAGATAGTGTGGATGATAGAAAAAACACCAGTGGTGGAGCTTCTTTCTATGAAACAATATAATGTATTGGTTCAACAAGAAGCAATCATCAATTTCCCTATCCACTACATAAGCGGAATACATTGTAGCAACAACATGTTGTACACAAGTCCTTTGGATGAAACACACATTAAAGGACATTCATATAGAGTATAATTATCCAATATCAATACTGTGTGATAATACTAGTGCAATAAATATCTCCAAGTATCTTGTTATGCATTCGAAGACAAGGCACATTCCAATAAAGTATCATTTCTTGAGAGATAAAGTCACATAATAGAAGGTCAATATGGAATATATTGGTACAAAGGAACATGTTGTTGATATCTTTACAAAAAATATTGCTAGAGAAGTATTTGAGTATCTTAGATAGAAATCAGGGGTTGTAACTATGACATCCAATCACTAAAGCTTCATTAAGGAGAACAAGCTCAGGGGGAGCTGCAGAAAGATGATAAGGTTGTTGGTTGTAGAACAAAGAATGAAGAGTACAGTACAAGGGGGAGAAAATCCCTTTTCCATTAATTCAAAGGGGGAGAGTACAGAGAAGGTGGGGTATTTGTAGAAAGAGAGACGTGTAGGAAGTAAAGGAGTACCAAAACAACTAAAATTTTCCATCAATGACAAAGGGGGAGTTAGTTGGAAATAGTGTTGTCATTGATGTCAAAGGTAGACATAATTGTAACAAACATGTTGTTATTGATGTCAAAATACAGGAAGACCGCCAGGACCAAAGAGAATATGAACAGATAGAGGAAGTGTCCACATCGCAAACCAAACCAGACATAGGAAGAATAGAATGTTCTATGCATTGATAAGATACCACGAGGTAATGATTTGTGAATGAATTAAGGGTTGAATAAGGGACACACACAAACATTCCATTGTTGGGATTATATTTATCTATATATTTACTTAGGGTATTGCTAATACTTCTCATGATGTCCTCGTTCCAATAATGTAGTGGGAGATGTGGCAAATGAACCCAGACTGGGACAACATAAAGGACATCATTTTTGGGGTTAAAGTTCAGAGTTCATTTGTTAAGGTACATTCCTCTTGATCCTAGAAAATAAGGTTTTCTTTTGAAAATAAGATCACGATCTTCCTTATGCTAAAAACGAAAGACGTAAAACCCTCTTCCACAGAAGAAGTGGGAGACTTTCTCTTTGATCAAAGGACGCTAGCTTTAATAAACACAGCTGCTCATCATTATTGGAGAGGGATAGAGTCTAGTGAACTATCCAATAAGACCTTGAGTGGCCAATTTTAGAGCCATACTACGGGATTGAGAAGAATGTATAGGAACATAAGGAATTTCATCTAGTTTTTTCACAAAGCAGGAAGATTGGGATTAAGTAGATTTCCCAATGGAGGACACAAGGGAAAAAAATGCATTGATCTCAGACAAGGGGGGGAGGGGGTGCACTCCCACCCATGGCTAAATCCATAGCAGGAACTAGAATTCTCAAAGTGGAAGGGTTTCAAAGATTAGAGCGTGATATAGAGATGAACTAAAGGAAATACATTCATATTAACATCTTATTGTTGTAGCACCCTCGTTTCCCCCAACTTGTAATTAATTGTTAATTATAATTACCATGCTATGACATGGGAAAAATATAAATGTATTAAGGCTTAAACTGACAATGACTGATTGTGGGGGTGAAGCCTTGAAGTACTAGCCATGGTATCACTAGAGGAAAGAGTGAGGAGATTATAGAGAGGGTTCATTAGTTCAAATGACCCAAAACTCCCTTTGTTGAGATAATGAGCCTGTCTAGATCCCAAGGAGACAAATCAGTTAATGAAAAAGGACTGGTGGTTGAGCAATCAATCACCCCCATGAATGGAAGCATGGTCTGACTAGAGAACGTCATCCCGAAATACCACAAGGTCTGACAAACCAAGCTGACATGAGTTCCCTTCTGACAGAAGGAACAAGATAGGTTGAGAACCATCCCGGGAAAATATATATAGAAAATAGAGACAAGGAAAAAGATACGTAGACAGAGAGGAGAACGTGCAGAGCTCTCCAGTGAACGATGAATAGAAGGCCGTGAGCTTGATGCTAGGTGAGCATCTAATAAACCTCACCAAGGCCATGACAGAGAAAGAGATCTCTGAAAGTTTGAAGGGAACAGAACCCGAGCAGAAGCTGAAACAGAGAAAGAATCCTTGAGAAACTATGAAATTTCCTTGGTGATATCATGGCTTGGCATGGGGGTGGCTAGAGCACTAAGATTGAATGCCTATGAGCCTATGGTTGGGTGGAAAGGAGCACACCAACAGTCAGTGAGTTGGCTACAACCTGTAAAATATAAGTATTCTCATACTCTGTGTAAATTTAACTGTAACTATGAAATAAGGTTGGATGTCCTATGAATGTTTCAAGGATGTGCATGCTTGCTTGATGGTTATACTATGCCCCTTTAATTATGCTTGATTGTGTATTTGAGCAAGTAAGGAATTGTCTGGCTTGTACACGTAAATGCTCGAGCTCTATGATGGCTCAAGTTAAAATAAATGAACTATGAGTTTATCGACCTTGGGCACAGTTCCACGTGTGCATGTCTACATTCCCAGTCGTTCTGAGCCTCCTGGAGGAGGGAGTTGGTTAAGCTAGAGAGAGGTAGTGTATGTATGCATAGAGTCTCTGCGAGGCGGGCAAATACTGAGAACTCTCTAAGTTCTACAATACGAGAGAAACACAAGAAGCGTCCCTTCTTTTCGTTTAAGGAATCCGTAAGCTCAAGAGGTATAACGCCCTTAGAATGTAGAGAAGGGGGGGGGGGACATGTTTCCCAGACCTTTCATTTGTGTGACCGAGGGCTCATGCTCACAACCTTAGAAAATTCCTGGCCAAGAGTCAAGCATGTAACCACGAGAATATTTGGGTGTCCCATATGACCAAGGCCTAGGAACCCTATGCTAAGTTTGAAAGGAGCTAGATCTTGATGGTCTTGGAGCTTTGGGAGCTCGAAGCCCCAGTGATGTCAAACTTCATAACTGTAAAAAATGTCCAATTGTCGGAGTCATGAAAGGTTGTGAGTCGTTTATCTGGGGAGTCCATTGGGGCCCCTATTGACCGTCTGATCATTCAGGGGAAGGGACCCGCATAGTGTACTTCAAAGAAGTCCCGCTTTGGGAGAATAAGGATGTTGTAGTATCAAAAATCCCAAAGGCCAATTGCACGATGTGACTAGGATCATAGATTTGGAGGACCCTTCGATTCCTATCATAGCCGTCCAATCTACTATGAGGTAAGCTTGGCGTTGACTTCCTCGGGAGAACAAGGATGTTGTAGCGTCAAAATCCCCGAAGGTCGAAGCTAGGAGGTAGTGTGGACCATGGATCTAAGGATCCATTGGGATTCCTCTTGACCGTTGAATCATGGGGACGCATGTATCATAGTAAGGAGCACGCGAGATCCCACGTGTTGAGTGGTGATGTCACGTAGGGTTACGTGGACCCAATATGGACGTGCCATGTATCACTCGGATTCGTGAGTATCACATACCCTATGAACCCTTTTTAAATGTGACATGTGTCACTTTGACCCCCTCCTATGTGTCATTTCTTGGTACGTGTCGCTTGGACAGAGTGGTTGGTGATGTATCCGAGACTTCGGGAGTCTGGGACTTCAGGACTCTAGAGGATTTGGGGTGTAGCATCGTGGAGAGACCAAAAGGGTTGAAGGATGGAGATACATGGCAAGCTCATGGGAATTCGGAAGTTCGGATCTTCGGGTGATCTCGTGTGTAGATAGAAAAGAGGCATGAAGCGCCAAAGTGCCGAGGTAACAGGGAAGATCTCAGTCATCCGCTATGCAAAGACACATGGTGGGAGATCCCGCATTCTGGAGAAAACAAAGAGTAGAGTGGGGAAAACTCCTAAAGAGTCAGGAGCCAGAACAAATCTGAGTCGTTCGTTGGTAAGGACAGGTGTCGCTAGATCCCACACTTCGGAGCAATAGTAATTTGAAAGAGTTGAAGAGTGGAGGTGCAAGGACTCTTGAAGGTCAGAGTCCCGAAGTCATCTCAGTCGTCCACGAAGGAGGATGCGTCGCAGAAGATCTGCCACTTTAAAGAAAAGTCAATTTGGAAGACATTGGAGTTGGAGGAGTAAGAACTCTCAAAGGACCGAAGGCCAGATTCCACCTGAGCCGTTGATCTTAGAGGATAGGTGTCAGAAGACCTGATACTCCGGAAGGATTTCACTTCGGAGGTTTGTGGTTGTGAGTACTTGGGAATGAGTTGAAGTGTAGAATCCTGAAGTAAATCATAACCATTGATGTTCTGTGGACGCGTGGTGTAAGATCACGCAGTAAAGAGACTTGACACTTTGGAAGACTCGAGGAGAGGTGTTTTGGAACTCGCCGAAGCGCTTGAGCTGGAATTTTTGGTGGGTCGTCGATCTGGAAAGGGAGAAGAGGTCGTTGATCCCTCTCCCATCATTTCGGAACTTCACCAGTTCAGAGTTCGGATGAATTGGCGAGTGGTGAAGTGAAAACGCCTAAAGCCCGAAGTTCTAAAGCGCCCTTTGAGTAGGCGTTGGGTCACAGCATGAGGTCATATGAAGGAAGGGGCCTAGCATGGAAATCTAGCACCTATTGTTCAAATCCTCCAAATGGTCCAGGAAAGAGCCCATGGGTTTGGAAGAACTTGGACTTTGGTTAAAGGGGAACCTAGAGAGAGTTAAGGGAAATGAAATTCTAATACCCCACCCCTTAAAAGAGCACCTAGGGATTGGGTGTGTTACATATTGATATCAGAGCATGAAAACAAAACTTGGCTTTCTTGGGCTCATGCATGAGTTGTATGAAAATAGTTTTGGAGGACTTTAAGGGGTAACACCTTATCTTACCTCATTCCTAAGAGGCTTAGAAAACCTCTACTGAAGAGAGGAATGAGATCCTTTACGGTTGATAGATGTTTTTGAAATTGGAGTTGTATGTTGCTAATGTTCCCAAATAAAGAAGTTGACTTCACTGTGCAATTGTACGTGTTGTTGTATGGTCATAAGATTTGGTTACCAAGGCTAAGATGAGCCTATGGAGAATATTACTGCCAAACATAAATCATCTGCATAAGTTCCTTGATTAGAAGGATGCAGATTTAAAATATAGTTGGGATTTTAACCAACGAGATTGAATTATGCTAAGTTTGTAACAAAGGAAGCCTAAGATTTCTTTGAGAAATGATAGTCGATCCTACAGGAGTGGGATTATGCTGATGGACACTAATAGAAAGACTTGGATGTAAACGGATGGAAAGGATCCGTAGCAGTAATAACTACTACTTTAATGAAGGGTTAAACCTTGTATATGTGTATAATCCCTCACGATCATAGGAATGAGTCTGTTGACCATTCCCTGAAAAAGGGAGAGCATGCGCAGCTCTCAGGTTTCAAAGTGGACTGAGAAACTAATTTTGTTTCTGGGTACACGAATTGTTGGATAGGGTTTTTCTAATCAGGATGATAAACAGAGCTATAGAAATATAGAGTGATTGAGTGATAAATCACAGCATCCTCCCTTGCTTGGTGGATAGGAAACTAATCTACCAGAATTCTTGTGGGAGGAGGAGAGTTGCCTCTGTCCCTGACTGTGCTGAACAGAAGGAAGAATTCTATATGTAATGGTCAAAACCGATCTTGACCTAAAGATACTCTGGATTTCTGAACTAGGATACTTAGTAAGTAGTCCAAATGGTATTAGACATTATTGTTAAAATTAAGATAAAATGGTTGATTAAATGTTGATCCTGAATATGGTAAAGGAAATGTTGGAGCACTTCCAGAAGCCTAATGGGTTAGGTTGACATCTAGTGGTATATGGTAGTGTTAGAATATAATGGATGTGCTCATTTTACCATTAACAATATCGCTATTGTTACCCAACCATAGGCCGAAGCCACCCTCCGAGCACCTTAACCTTGACAAACAATCACCTCGGAAGCAAACCTTAGGCTAGATATCCAAACAAAGGGTATCACTCCTTTCCCCAAGGATAGTGCGCCAACAAGAGCTGATCATATAGTCCAAAGACTAACCAAGAGATAGTGCAAGCCAAACATGATCTGCTAGCTGCAGCAGCTGCAATGGCAGCGCTCCTCCAAACCTGCGCACAAGTGTTGCTCTGCAATTCTGAGACTGCCTGCCAGAATGAAGATTGGCCTCCTGTATTTATAGTAATTCTGGCTAACTGTCTGGGCCGACTTCTCATTCTGGGTATCTGTCTGTTTAGTATATATTATTTCTTCTGGCTGACTTCTTCTCTTGGAGGCTAATAACCTAATACAAGTTATCTTCTTGAGTCGAAATGTCTTCTAGGGTTATTAGCCAACTCATTAGGGTTTCTTCTTGCTTCCTGAAATATTCTATTCTTGTCGGGTTTACATGTGGAGGTAAATACCTCCTGCAACTACCATAATATCAACACTCCCTCCTATCTAGGGAGGTATTACAGGTAATGGTCTTGAGCACAAACATACCATTCACCCAGTAGAATCAACATAGTTGTATAGACTATCTCATGACTAGATCATGAGCACCATCATCACCATCAGTGTCATCAGTTGCATCATCTCTTGGAACCATACTTTATCTGAGTAATCAGACATGATTCTCACTCCACAGAGTGACACGGGAGCCATTCTTCTAATCTAGAAGAATAAATGTCCTGAACCATTTTTTGTCTGGGAAATCTCTATTCATTGATCATCCATCTAGATGATAATCATTTTCAACACTGTTGATAGTCTTCAAGGAAATCAGAACAATATCATTCAATAGAACACAACTATGTCTATCCATAGTAGTATACAACTACAATCCAGTGGTACACTACCACACCAAGTAGCACACATGTACTTGATCAAACAGTGGAACACATCCATCACAGTAGTATATTGTCTAGAGACATACAATCTTCATAACAATCATCTGATATCAACCTGCACAGAAACAATGTTATGATATAAACTGAATCATCTAGGCCATTCTTCCACTCACATCTGTGAGATCTCGAAAGAGTATTTTCCCTAAAAAAGATAAGACATTAATGATGAGCTATCTGGACTATTCTTCTAAAGCAAGGAAGAATAATTGTCTTGACTTTTCTGAGCCTGGACCATTCCCCACCTTGGGCCATTCCTCCGATACTAAACAAAGTGTAACCTGGAGAGAATGATTCTGCACTAAGGAATGTCTGTCCCTGATTGTTGAACCTGGACCATTCCCCACCCTGGGCCATTCTTCCGACACTAAACAAAGTGCAGCCTGGAGAGAATGAATCCACCCTAAGGAATGACTGTCCGGACCATTTCCCATGTTAACCACAAGAGGAAATGATTGTCTTGCACCAACCTCCAAAACAGACCATTCCTCATGTTAACCACAATGAGAAATCATTGTCCGGCGAGGTGGGCCAGTATTCTTGAGTAACCCTCAAGAAGAGAGACTACCCTAGAACACTTCCCATGTTAACCACAATGGGAAGTCATTGTCTATGGTACATCAACAATCTAGACCATTTTCTGAACTGGAAAATGTCTATCTGTCAGAAATCTCAATCCACTTTCTAAACTGGAAAGAAAACTGCTCATCCTTGACCATTTTTCGAACTAAAAAATGATTGTCCATCAATCAATAATACATTAGTGCTCCCTCCCAACCTGGGAGTCATATATTCCTTTTTCAATAAGGAAGTCGTCTCCATGAGCTCCAACTTGAGTACACAAACTCTTTCATCTTGGACAGAAGCTTTACCAAAATGTCTTATTATCTGCTCATCTGTGGAGATATGTATTGGAGAACCACTTTCTCCTTTCTGGACTTCATCATGGATAATGTAATGCTGGATTTCAAATGTACTTCGGTCTGGAACACTGGTTTTCTCTGAAGCCTTCATGTAGCTCTGATCAATAAAGTATACGATTGTTGGAAAATTGGAACATATCCATGTGGCACTTCTTCTATCATCATGATATATGATCTTTTGAGTAATCATCTTGATACAATATCTCTATTATATAAAATATTCACCATGCTTATGTTGTGCACTGGAGGTTCTCCACCAAGTTATCTTCTTCCATCTACATACAAGGGTCTCTTTCTGGTATGCTTCAAAGTCTTGAGCTTTCTCTTCATACACTCTTTGTTCAATTTCTCTAGAGAAAAGTCTTTGCATTTATCTCATGTAGAACTCCAACCCATGGATATTGTGGATGATATAAAGACTCATGTAGAGGTACGTCTGATTTATCGAAACAAGTAATCATCATAGTTTTCTCCCTCCATCTGGGAGAACCTCTAGTTCTGGATCTTGAAATACTTGCATATATATACATTATTCTTCATCACAACTTTCAGTTCCTTTGCTTGATTGCTTTTATTGAGTTCATATCAGGTTGGTGATCTTGTGATTCTTAATACAGTGACTGGTTTTTCTGGCTTCTCTTTCTTTCTTGGAATCTTCATGTTCTTCCTAATGTTTAGCTCTTGGGTCCATGGAGTTTCTTATAGATTCCATGCCCTAAAGATTCCACTTCTTCCTTTCATTATAGAATCATGGATGTGGATGGACAACCAGGGATACTTTAAGGCTTCTCTTCGAAGAAGACGTCTTCTGAGGTTGAACTGAACACATACTGTCTTTCATGGCTACTGCCATGGATATATACTTCATCATCTTCAATGGATCATAGGATT
>SNQJ01S0110917.1:7933-22592 GCA_010110895.2 Picea sitchensis | reverse complement strand
AAATTATATGGGGGGGTAATAGTGGACATGGGTGAGATGGTTGCACATGGGTGTGTATTGTTACAACACAACTTACCACATGTCTATCAGGATGTCACTATTTAGAGCGTTGTATGGATACGATGCCAAATATTTTGGGGAGACTATGTTTGGGGATAGCATGGTCCTGGGTGCCAAAGAATGGATTGAGGAGAGTCATAGGATTCTACGGACAATGAAGGAGACCATGCAGGCATCTCAGAACTAGTAGAAGATCTATGCAAATAGGTAGAGGATAGATCACAATTTAGAGGTAGGGGA
Organism: Picea sitchensis; assembly: GCA_010110895.2. NCBI lineage: Eukaryota > Viridiplantae > Streptophyta > Pinopsida > Pinales > Pinaceae > Picea > Picea sitchensis. The sequence goes on along the minus strand of SNQJ01S0110917.1, from coordinate 22,292 downwards.
ATTGTTTTTTCTGTGATTACAATTGTACAGACAATATTCATTGAAGAGGAGCGGGGAAGAGAAGCTAAAGACTAGGTTCTATGGGCTGTATAGAGTCATCAAGAAGGTAGGTGAAGTGGCCTACAAGCTAGAGCTTCCTAAGTGTAGCAAGATACACAACATGTTCCACGTTTTTTGCCTTAAAAAGGCAGTGGGAAAACATGTGTCCATTTCAGAGGAGCTACCACGCTTGGATGGGGAGGGACAGTTGGAGTTAGTGCCAGAGGAGGTGCTAGAATGGAGAGAGAACATGTTCATGAGCAGGGTCATCAGGGAGTGCTTGGTCAAATGGAGGGGACTTCCAGTGGAGGATGCCACATGGGAGGGAGAGCATATTTTGCAGCACCCAGGATTGATGTTGCTTGAGGACAAGCAATCTCAAGAAGGGAGGAATGTGATGTCCTGTTCCCAAGAATAGCTTCAACAAGGAGTGAATTAGTAGTATATTTGTTCTCGTAGAATATAGTTAGAAAAAAAATAGGGAACAAAGGGTGAAATAAGAGTGAATAAATGGCTAAACGATGAATTAAGCAAAAATCATAGGAAAAGTCACTTAAGCCAAAGTCAACAGAGAAATATAATAAAAAGGTGTTGAGGGGGGACTTAATTAATTATTCACATTCAAATTAAGAGGAAAGGTTCCTATATTAAGTGATGTCAATGGAAAATTAGATCGGGGAGGTATAAGAAGAGGAATTCAACCTAATTCTTCATTATGTTATGATTTTGATTTGAGAACAGGTTCCAGAGGAGGAAGTCGACCTCTTAGATGTTTTGTGGATTTCTGGATGAAACCACCACCTAGATCAATTTTGGTTTTGTAAGAAATAACCTATCCTATCAAAGATACCATCTAGGTATTTCACCATGCGAGATATGTATTCTGTATACTCAGTCCAAATATTGTGCATTGCAACAAGTGAGGGCACAAGGGTTATAGACAATTTTGTGTAGCTAGACGAGACCAAGGCAGATCTCGTCATTTCCTTCTGACCTAGTTGAGAGGGAGTGAAGGTGCTTCTTTTTAGATATCATTCATCAGATTCTGACGGAGGATTATCCTAGTGTGCATCAGGAAGCCAGGAAGTGCACAACACTTGGGCAGGTACATTGAGGGTTCCAGAGATCTCACCGGGTCAGATACAGAGAAACCCTCCCAACCCAATATAGATCATACTAGTGCACTCAGTTTGAGCCATACATCACCAGATTCTGATGGTGGAATTACTTGGGCACATCATTTTCCAGAAGAGGGGCACAAACCCCCAGGGGGGTCCCATCTGGGGTCTAGGTAGATCAATAGAGGGATTATATTTAGTATGAAAGTCACCAAGAGGATCTATGAGGTCAGGGCGCATCATTTGGGACAATTTCTAGGTAGATAATACACATATAGCTAGGAGGGAGAAATTTCCATACATTTGTAGTAGTTGTCGTGAGTATCCCATATTACATGCAGTAGATCTGTACATGCATGTTGTTGATTCTTCTCAATATTCTGTATGCAGGTATTTTTTTTTTTTATTCTATTCCAGTGACGATAAAATATTATGAGATCTAGCTGATGAGTAGTTGCTATATTTCCTACATGCACATTGTATTTCCTACTATTTTCCATAATACATGCTATTGAGTTATGTTGGTTCCTTTTATTTCACATGCATCATATATTCTGCTCAAACAACTTATTATATGACACACACATGCAAAATCACCACACTTGTTAAACAAAGTAACTAAGATTCATCTAGAAACCCCTAAAGTATCATATCTAAGAGACGAGACATTAGTTTCAGTAGAGTCCATCCACATCCATTGGATCATGGATATTTCAGTGGTATCAGATCCTTATTCTTGCTAGCTTGTGAAGAAGTGTTTTCTTATGACCCCATGATCCCAAAAACAAGTGAAGACCCAGAGGGCCGAGGTCATATTGGCGATGAGTAAATTTAGCACCACATAGGACATAGTAGAGACACAAGAGACAAGAACAGAAAGGATTACACTCCCTTCCATGCTCAGTCAGATACATAGGCAAAGATAGAGGACAAGGATGACATCAGTTCCGACACAGAGGTAGACATAGAGAGGAATATGGGTGACATGCGTGATACACCAGAGGGCAAGGGGAAAGGCACCGAGACACATTATGACAATACATAGGCCATATTCAATGACCTAGCTAGAGGACATCAGGATGTGATGAATTCCATAACACAAATGGCCATATGGACACAAATGATTCAACATAGTTTGAGCACTATGGGTGCCAACATGACGGGAGGAGCAAGTGGACATCCTTCACCTATCCATACCTATACATCATCTAGGATGATTCCTGACCTCTATATCCGCAGTTCCAGAGGGGAAAACCACTGGGACAACCAGGGTAGGAAGGAGGACAACCAGGATAGGGAAAATAAGTTCCTCAGGACCCATTTGGGGAGTGCAAGAGAGATTATTTTGCACTGGGACCTGATTTCCATGTAGACATGAGTTTTCTAGATTATTGTCCGATCATGTATCAGAACAGGCCCAGGGAGGAACATAGGGGAAATGCGCAAACTCAAAACATGGACTTCAATAAGAAAGTGGGAAAGATGAATATTCCTAATTTCAACAGGTCATTTTGATGCTTAGATCAGGCATGGGTACAGAAGCTTGACACATATTTCAAGCTCAACCCGATGATAGATTTAGAAGCTATTAGCTTCACCACCTTACACTTGGAGGAGGAGGCCCACTAGTTGTGGTATCGTGGGCTGGTGACCTTGGGTCACAACCACATTACTTCATATTTGGAGTTCACCAAGAGGTTGATGGAGAGGTTTGATAGGAGGGATCCATAACTCCATTTCAGGGTTCTTACAAAGTTGAGATAGACAGGTTCAGTTGAGGCCTTCATCAAAGAGTTCCAACAGAAAGCAATGGTCGTATTAGATATTTTAGAGAACAATTTGGTGATGGTTTTCACCAAGGTGTTGACAAAGCCATTGAGGGGATGGGTTAAGGCTTTCAAGCCTCATACCCTACAAGAGGCCATTATGTGCACTAGAGACATAGGGGACCTAGTGATGAAACCTGAAACCTTTACCAAACCCTTTGTGCTACATAGAGAGAAGGATCAAAAGAATCCTCATTGGAAGGTTAATCCAAAGTTGGATGATGACACTAGACGTGATTTGATGAGGAATAAGCTTTGCTTCTCTTGCAGAGACCCTTGGGTCCTAGAGAATCAATGCACGAGAAAGGGAAAAATCCACTACATTGAGGTAGAGTAAGGTACTGAGGAGGAGGATGAGGAGATCGGGGCACATGAAAACAATGAATCATAGGATGAGCCTACATATGATCCATAGTGACATCCAAAGAAATCTTAGACACATGCAAAGGCACACCCAAAGGAGGAGACAAAACCTCACAGAGAGGTGAAAGGAGGGACCATAGAAACCCTTTTTGAAGTACCCAGGTACACCACTCTCATTCTCAAGGGCCTTATACAAGGGAAACACATGAAAACTTTAGTAGATGGTAGGGCCACTCACAATTTCATTGATGCGTCCTTATTATCCCAGAGGGGGTTACACACTGAGGAGTTTTAGGGGTTCACCGTGGTCGTGGCAGATGGATATAATATGACATGCTTGGATACGGTTCCATACCTAGAAGTTAAGCTAGGAAGCTACACCTTGACATATACCTTTTACGTAGTTGACTTGTCAGATACAGATGCAATGTTGGGGGTATAATGGCTATACTCATTGAGAGAGATTGGGTTCAACTATCAGACATTGACCATGTGATTTAGAGATGACAGTGGGACGAGAGTAGTATTGATAGTTATGTCTAAAGGAGCAGTCAACGCAATATCAATGAAGAGGATGGAGTGGATATTCTGCCACATTGACGTAGCATATGAAACAGAGTGTCTAATAACCACCCGGAAGGATTTAGAGGGTATAGAGCATTACCATCCACAAATAAGAGAGTTTCTGAGTCAGTATGAGCCAGTGTTTGGGTCGATACCACCAGGGATGCCACCTGGAAGGGTGTTCGAGAATACTATTGAGTTGGAGGCGAGGGATACACTTGTGATCATCGTGCCCTATAGACACCCCAAGATATTCAAGGACGAGATCAAGAAAGCAATCAAGGAATTGCTTGCGATAGGGAACATCAAGCCTAACATGAGTCCTTTTGCCTCTTCAGTCGTACATGTACTGAAGAAAGATAACACATTGAAGACGTGGATAGACTATAGAGCCCTTAATAAGAAAAAAATCAAGAATAGGTACCCCATTCCGTGCATAAATGAGTTGATGGAGGAGCTACATGGGGAATTTTTATTCACCAAAATTGATCTACGGTCAATATATCATCAAATCAACATTAGAGAGTAGGACATAGAGAAGAAAACTTTCAGATGCCATTTTTGGCACTTCAAGTTTTTGGTCATGCCGTTTAGGTTGATGAATTCACTAGCCACCTTTCAGTCTTGCATGAATCACTTCTCTAGGGGGAAACTGAGGAATTACCTTTTGGTTTGCTTCAATGATATTTTGATTTACAGTAGGACATGGGTTGAGCATTTGGCACACTTGGAGGAGGTCTTGGGCATTATGAAGGCACAATCATTATATGCCAAGGAGTCCAAGTGTGAGTTTTGGATGAAATAACTAATGTACTTTCGGAATATCATCAGTGAGCATGGATTATAGGTTCATAAGGAGAAGATCATGGCCATTCTGTATTGGCCAACACCCAAGAACCTCACAGAGCTAAAGAGATTCTTTGGGTTATGCAGTTACTATAGGCTGTTTGTCATAGTTTTTTCACAGTTGGGAGCACCACTCACATATCTAACCAGGAAGGGTGTTTTTTAGTGGACGGACGAGTCACAACATACTTTTGAGAAAATGAAGGAGGTTATGAGAACATGCCCTATTCTAGCCCTTCTAGATTTCTCTTGACCATTTTTCCTAGAGTGCAATGCATCAGGGGTGGGGATTGGAGAAGTTTTGATGTAGGGGGGCCATCCCATTGTTTTTTAGAGTAGGAATCTCAACGAGTTAGAGAGACTCTATTCAATTTATGACAAGGAAATGCTAGCAATCATGCATGCTTTAACCAAATTTAGGCAGTATCTAGTGGGTAGAAGGTTTGTAGTGAAGACTGATAACAACAGTCTCAAGTATTTCTTGGATCAAAAATACCTTAGCGAGAAATAGAATAAGTGGTTCTCGAATATCCAATCCTTTGACTTTGACATTGATTATGTTAAAGGAAAAAGGAATGTTGTAGTAGATGCTTTGTCCATGAGGTCAGTAGGGTGTTCAATGATGGATATTTGCACATACTAAAAGGCACATTTGTTGGTGGAGTACTCCAAAAACAAGCTTTCTTGTGAGTTACTGGATGGACAAGTAGTTGATGATAGATACTGAGTATTAGAGGATATAATTTTCTACAAGGATCATATTTAATTAGTTCCAAAATCTACCTTTAAAGGGAAGGTTCTGAAGGTTTTTCATGATTCACCTACAACCGGGCATCAAGGATTCTTTAAAACATATTGGTAGATCAAGAAGATATTCTCATGGAAGGGTCTCAAGGATGATGTACTGAAGCACATTCGAGAGTGAATGACTTGTCAACAGAAAAAGTATGAACAAACACATTCTGCGGGGTTACTTCAGCCTCTACCCATTCCGGAGTAGAAATGGGAGAGCATTTCTATGGACTTAATTATAGGACTTCCTCGAGTGCAAGGTAGGGATCGTATATTTTTAGTGGTCAACAAGATGACCAAATTTTCACACTTATTTTTGATACCCACGAACTACAAGGCCATACAGGTAGAAGATCTATTTTTCAGAGAGGTTTTCCAGTTGCACGGTTTACCCAGGAAGATATTTGGTGACAGAGATGCGTGCTTCATCAACGCGTTTTGGCAGGAGCTCTTCAGGTTGGTGGGAAAATATTTAACCATGAGTACTAGCTACCACCCATAGACAAATGGAAATACATAGATCATCAACAAATGGGTGGAGGGGTATTTGAGGAATTATGTGGGGGGGCAACAATGCACATGGGTGAGTACTATTACAATACAACTTACCACATGTCTATCAGGATGTGACCATTTATAGCATTGTATGGATACAATGCACGCTCTTTTGTGGAGACTATGTTTGGGTATAGTAGGGTCCTGGGGGCCAAAGAATAGATTGAGGAGAGTTAGAGGATTCTACAGATAGTGAAGGAGAACCTGCAGGTAGCTCAGAACCAACTGAATATATATGCATATAGGAAGAGGATACAACGTAGTTTCGAGGTAGGGGACTTGGTTTTTCTGTGATTACATTTGTACAGATAGTCTTCATTGAAGAAGAGCGGGGCAGAGAAGATGAAGCCTAGGTTCTATGGGTCGTACATAGTCATAAGGAAGGTAGGAAAAGTGGCCTACGAGCTAGATATTCTAGAGGGTATCAATATACACAACGTGTTCCACATTTCTTTACTTAAAACGATAGTGGGACAATAAGTGCCCATTTTAGACGAGTTGCCACACTTAGATGAGGAGCGATAGTTGGAGTTAGTTTCAGAGGAGGTGCTAGAGAAGAGAGATTGTAGGTTGAGGAACAGGGTCATCGAAGAGTGCTTGGTCATATGGAGGGGACTTCCAGTGGAGGATGCCACATGGGAGGGAGAGCATATATTGCAACACTCAGGATTGATGTTGCTTGAGGAAAATAAATCTCAGGAAGGGAGGATTGTGATTTCCCATTCCCAAGAATAACCTCAGCAGGGAGTGACTTTATAGTCTATCTGTTCCCGTAGACCATATTTATGCACAAACAGGGTACAAAGGGATAAAAAAGGGTGAATAAATGGATAAATAATGAATTAAGCCAAAAAACATAGGAAAAGTCACTTAAGCCAAAGTCAACGAAGAAATAGAAGAAAAAAGTGTTAAGAGGGGACTTAATTAATTATTCACATTTGACTTAGAAGGAAAGGCGCCTAGGTTAAGTGATGTGAACAAAAAATTTGATCGGGGAGGTATAAGAAGAGGAATTTGACCTAATTCCTCATTATGTTATGATTTTTATTTGAGAATAGGTTCCAGAGGAGGAAGTCAACCTCTTAGTTGTTTTATGGATTTATGGAGGAAACCACCACACAAATCGGTTTTGGTGTTGGAAGACACACCCTAGCCTATTGGAAATACAATCCAGGTATTTCACCTTGACAGATCCATATTATTTATACACAGTTCATAGATTGTGCATTGCAACCAGTGATGGCATAAGGGTTAAAGACAATTTTATGTAGCTGGACGAGACTAGGGAAAATCTCGTCATTTCCTTTTGACCTAGTTGAGAGGGAGCCATGATGCTTCTATTGAGCTATCACTCATCATATTCCAATGGAGGAATCTCCTAGTGCGCATCAGGAAGCCAAGAAGTGCGCAACACTTGGGGAGGTACATTGAGGGTTCTAGAGAGCTCACTGGGTCAGATCTAGAAAAATCCTCCCAACCCAGTACAGATCATACTAGGGAACTCATTTTGAGCCATCCATCATAAGATTCAGAGGGTGGAATGACTAGGGCACATCATTTTTCCAGGAAAGGGGTGCAAACTACTAGGAGGTCCCATCTGGGGTCCAGTTAGATCAACAGAGGGACGATCTTCAGCCTCACGGACACCAGGAGGAGCTATGAGGTCAGGGCGCATCATTTGGGATAATTTCTAGGTGGATCAGACGAGTATATCTAGGAGGGCAAAATTTCCAGACATTTCCAGCAGTTGTCATGAGTATCCAAGATTGCATACATCAGATCTGTACATGCATGTTGCAGATTCTTCCCGATCTTCTATATATGGGTATTTATTATTTTTCTACAATGTATTCCAACGACGATCAACTCTTATGAGATCTGTATGATGATTGGTTCCTATATTTCCTACATGCACTTCTATTTCCTTCTATTTTCCATAATACATGCTATTGAGTTGTGTTGGTTCCTTTTATTTCTCATGCATTATATATTCTACTCAAACAACTTATTATATGACACACATAAGAAAAATCACCACACATGTTAAACAAATTAACTAAAATTCATCCAGAAACCCCCAGAGTATCAGATCTGAGAGCCGAGACATTAATTTCAGTAGATTCCATCGAGATCCATTGGATTAGGGATATTTCAAAAAATGAAGATGGTAGAAGGTTGTTATAGAAAGAAAAATTAATGGTTGGAACAACTTATAAAATCTTATAAATAAGTGTTTCAAAAGTCCAAATCCCTATCACCAAAGAGGGAACTCGAGCACAAGATCTAGTTGTAACTAGAATTGTCATTATCTAACATTAGATTGTATGTGCAATCTCTTTTGGAAGAAGATGAGTGAAGATACAGTTGCAACAACTACTAGAGAAAGGAATCATAAGGCCCAATAATTCACCTCATGAGTTGTATATTATCATTGTACCCAATAAGGATGGAAGTTGGAGGGTGTCCATAGACCACTTATCTATACATAAAATCATCACCAAGCACTCAATTTGCTTTTCCTCAAATAGATTACTTGCTCGACAGTTGTAGTAAGCCAAGTACTTCACAAAATTGGACCTCAACTTAGGCTATCACTAAGAGTAAGTGAGAAGAAAACACTTTGAAGACAACTTTTTAACATTTGGATGATGCATTTAGGTACAATATTTGAAGTACAATATATGTCATGTTTAGTTATGCATTTAGGTTTATGTTATGCATTAGATACATTTATGCATTTGATGGATGATGCATTGTGCCTAAAAAACCTTTTGTAACAGTCTATTTGGATGACATATTTATATGAACACTACTTTGGAAGAGTGTTTCTCACTTCTAAAGAACAAGTTGGAGACATTGAAGAGATGTGAGCTCTTAGCAAATCTCAAGAAATGTGAATTTGGTAAATAATGCCTAGTTTACTCTTGATGTGTAATTGGTGGATGCATGTATAAGGTTGATCCAAAGAAGATCAAAGAATAAGAAAAGGACCTACTCCTAATAGAATGAAACACATAAGTTTTTTAATAGGAGCAACTCAATATTTAAGAAAAATTATTATGTCATTTTAACAATTATTGCACTACTCCATGTTGTAACAACAAAAAGGAAGAATTTCAATGGGGTGGGATTTAGAAAAGATATTTTGAAGATCTGAAATGAAAATAAGTTAAGCATTAGTCTTGGAAATGCCTACTTTGTAGAAACCATTTGAGATTGAAACAGATGCAAGTGGGTATACCACAAGAATTATTTTCATGCAAGGAGGAATTATTACTCTGAGTTGTCTCATGGAGTAATTATGAAAAATATCACATATGAACAAGAGATCAATACATTATTGTACATGATGAATAAGTGGAAGAACTCTTGCACGATGAATAAGTGGAAGAACTCCTATTGGGGAAGGATATTGTGGTTCATATTGATTACTAACCTTTTCAATAATGTTTCAATATTTTCAAAAAAAGCTACAACATGCAAGGCCTTACAAGTGGATGTGATTTTAATAAAAATTCTATATAGTAATAAAATATATAAAGAATGTAAAAAACAAAGTCACATACATGCTATCTAGATCACCCTTGAAAAATATTATAGTTGTGGAAATAATAATGCAATAGATAATACAACATGTCACATTCACCCATTAAGTTTTTAGGAGAATAAGTGAAGGATGTTGATTTTGGAGTTGTGTATTAGTGATTTAAGAATAAAATAACAATAGACGTGGAAGAAAATGAATATCATCTTCAAGTTGGATTATTTTTCCAACTTGGGTAAGCATTACATCCCACATCAAAGTAGAATTTAGCCCATAAGGGAAGCTGAAACCTTGAGAATTGTTGAATATTTTGGCATTGGCTAAACAATGGATTTGAACAAAGTTGTAGCTTAGTTGGGATTTATACACTAGAATTCATGTCGTTTTATTGTGAATGGTTCTTGGGCAATGAAAGGTAGAATCTAGCTCATAAGGGAAGCTCAAACCTCCATAAATGTTGAATATTTTGGCATTGGTTAAACAAAGGATTGGACCAATATTGTGAAGGGTTTTTGGGCAATGAAAGGTAGAATCTAACTCATAAGGGAAGTTCAAACCTCCATAAATGTTGAATATTTTGGCATTGGCTAAACAATGTATTTGACCAAAATTGTAGCTTAGTTGTGTTTTATCCATTAGAATTCATGTGGCTTTATTGTGAAGGGTTCTTGGGCAACACGATTTTGACAATGGAATGGTCAAGTTGGGTGAGTGTCAGTATTGGAAGAGACCGACATGTGAAGTGAGTGCTAATAAAGGGTGCCACATGAATCTTAGATTCTATAACAATTGCCTTTATTTGACATGGATCATGCAACATCATAATTGGGGTTATGTCTAAACTAGTTTACTATAGACATAATTTTACATGTGTCGCTTCATAACTTAGCTACTGGCTAGTATTTGCAATGCATATTGATATGGAGATGGTCTGTGCGATGGTTGCATAGGGATAAGAGAAAAAACACTCTTAGCCAATTGGAACTTAATAGAAACCAACTATTTCATTGATAAAAAAATAGCTATTTCATTATTATTGAGCTTTTATAGTTTTACAAATATTTCCAAAACATTATTATTTCAAGTATCAAATTTTTTAATACACATAAAAAAGTAATGCATTAGGAATAGGAATAATATATATAATCATTTATACTTATCCTTAACATAACAAAAGATTATTAAAAAAAATAAACATTAATTAATTAATATATCTAAATGTTATATTAACTCCAATTTAATCAAAATATTTTAAATATCAAACAAAATTACCTCTCAAATTTTAATACCAAACATTAATTAATATTTCTACCCCTTACAAAATTGGAACTCGATAAAAGACCACTGTTTCATTGATAAAAAATAACTATTTCATTATTATTGAGTTGTACAAATATTTCCAAAACATCATTATTTCACGTATCAAAATTTTTACAYATAAAAAAAAGTGGCATGCATTTTACAATGTATTATGAACAATATATATAACCATTTATACCTAACCTTAACATAACACAATATTATAAAAAATACCAAACATTAACTAATTAATATATCTAAATGTAATAATAACTCCAACTTAATCAAAATATTTTAAATATTAAAGAAAATTTCCTCTCAGATTTTAATACCAAACATTAATTAATTAATATATCTAAATGTAATAATAACTCCAACTTAATCAAAATATTTTAAATATTAAAGAAAATTTCCTCTCAAATTTTAATACCAAACATTAATTAATTAATATTTCTAAATGTTATAGTAACTCCAAATTAATCAAATATTTTAAATATCAAAGAAAATTACCTCTCAAATTTTAATTTTAGATTTATATATTTTTAAATAAATATATAAAAGTTTTATTGATAATATTTTAATGAATTTATAAAAACTTTATTGATGTTATATATAATATGATGATGATCATGATTAAAGTTCACTAAGACTAGATCTTAAGAAGGTAAGGGATTACTTGGAATTCTTTACAATTTTATTTGTGTCATGGATTTCTATTTATTTTTATTATTCTAGTCTTTATCCCTAACAATAACTTTTCGATTTCTAATTATTTCCTATTTGCTTTCCTTTTTGGCTTCTTTGTGTTAGGATATTTAGACAGTTAGGAGTTAGTTAAGATCTACTTGGTCTAATAAGTCGTTAAGTAAAAGTGTGTTTTTCAGTGTGTTTCTTTAGTATGCATTTGTAGTTAGGAAATCTGACGGTCACGATATGTTCCTGACATAGTGTGATCCAATGGTTTATATTCTCCTCGATCTTAACAACCATTGATCCATGGCTTAGCACTCGATTGGTCCATGATCTCTATTTAAAGATCATGGAGGGTCATTTTTTGATGATCGATTGTGATAAACTCTCTTGTAAAATCTATCTGTAATCTTTTTCTCTTGCATTAATACACTGCTTCAAGTGGTCGCATTGGTTGGGGCCATGGATGTTTCCCCGTAGGGGTTTTACCATGTCAAAACATCAATGTGTTGATCTTTGATCTGGTTGTGTGAGTGGTTATTGAAGGTGTTTTCCCTCTGTTGGAATACCCGTGTTGTCGAACATGGTATCAGAGCCTGTTTGAAGACCCACACTTGTTGTAGATTGAGATCGTGAAGCCGAGTTCTATCATCTCCGTTTTCTTCAATTTACATACATTTTTGGGATGAGAGGACTATTCCATTTCGTCCTGAGCACTCGTTTCAGTCAAGAACGCTTTTCGTTTCACTTGAAAAGGTTTATGTTTTCCCAAGATACGACCATTTAAGTCAGATCCTGAGGTATAAAGCTTGAATACACCATTTTAAAATTTTTTGTAGAGTATTATTTTAGTTTTATATTGTTTGTTTCTAGGTTGCTACTCTTTTATATCTGTGTATGTTCTTTGCCCCGTGCCCTATGAAATCTCAAAAAATAAGAAACATATAGGAAAATGTGCATTTTCCGGGTAAGCTAACTGAGATCTAACCCTTGTTGTTATTGAGAAGATAAACTTTTTTCTTGTGTGAAAAGTTTTTTTTTTAGCACACTCTCCAAGGACGTCAACAAGAACAACAACAAAAATCCTCCTACTAAACAATATAATATGTTTTTCTAGCCCACTTGGTTAAAAGTTTCCTTATTAAGGAAGAGGTCTTGAGTTCAAGTCTCTCTTTTTGTTACTTTTTTTGAAAAAGTTCATGCTCCATTGTAAAGTGTATTTCACTTCAACTATAAAAGTGAATCACTATAAGTAGCTTTAATATTTTATTTTAGAGTAATTTATTTTGCATGCAACTTTATTTTTAAAGTAACTTCATTGTAAAAGTGATCCCACTTATTTTTATAAAAGTGGGTCACTTCATAAAGAAACTTACACCACCACGTGGTCCTTTAGTTATCGTTTATGCCTCATTTTTTAAAGGGCATAAATTTCACATCCGAAGTACGTTTTCAGTGCCGTTTTTTTTTTAACCGCCTAATTTTTTGAAATATTTCCATCCATATCATTATTTTCAGTTTTTAAATCCATATTATCTACATATTTAATATGGATTCTTCCAGTAATCTTTTGCTTACCAACACCAACTACTTCCAATGGAAATCCCATATGGAGGATTTATTAAGAAGTATAGGTTTGTACTAGATTACCTTGGGAAAGGAAAACGAACCCAATGATTCTGATAAGAAATTCAAATGGGATAATATGAGTGACGAAGCATGTGAACTGACCATAATTTCCATCTCTTTTGATTTAAGGTTCCACCTTAAATAAATTGATGACCCCGATGAAGCTTGGGAAAAGCTTGAATCTGTGTTTGGTAAACAAAATATTATTCGAGCACATCAATTAGAAAATCAAATACTGACTTTAATTCCAAATGATCTTTATTGCATTGAAGACTATCTATCTAAGTTTAAAACACTCAGAATTTTATGTGAAGAATGTGAGATAAAGCTGGAGGAAGAGCATTGCATCTATATTATTTTTTCTAAGCTAGGTAGTGCATATTTTGTGTTTTATCTACCTTTTATGCCATGAGAGAGGCTCTAGGGAAATATTATCAAAAACCCACTATTGAGTCCTTTTGTGATTATTTGATTAGAGAGCAAGATAATCTTGTACAACTTGGAGTGATCAACACTGCAGGTACCTCCAACAAAGCCTTAGTAACCCAACATAAAGATAAAACAAAGAATCCTAAGAAACAACATCCTCGCCACAACAACAAGCAACATAAAGGTCCCAAACCCACTCAGATAATTTCAACTCCTAATGGTGACAAAGGAGCATAATCTAAAAATAAGAAGCCTGACAGACATTATAAGTTTTGTGATAAATATGGTCATGATGAGTCCAAATGTTTCAAGATTATGACAACTTTAGAAGCAATTATGAAGAAACACAACATCAATATTGATTCTAATTCTTCTTCTTCTTCTCATGGAAATGCACTTTATGCTTCTGGTTTCTCCTTCAATGCAACTTCTACTTCTTTTGATGAGTGGCTTATTGATTTTGGAGCATCTTATCATATGGCTAAGGATAAAGACATATTTTCTGCTCTAAATGAATGCAACACCAAGAAAATATTTGTTGGTGATGATATATCTCTTAGTGTTGCAGGATATGGAACAATTCAAGTAGATAATGGTCATTTCAATGATGTTTTATGTGTTCCAAGTCTTTCTTGTAACCTTCTATTAGTATATCAAATCACTCA
>SNQJ01S0110916.1:23215-40007 GCA_010110895.2 Picea sitchensis | reverse complement strand
CCATGCATTTCCGCTGTGATTTTTCGTTAGTGCGCAATATTTTGCTTTCTGTTACCCATCTGGTGCGCTTACATTTTTCCCTTTTGTCGCGCTGAGTCTACTTTTTCTGCGCACACTATTCCCTAGTAATTCTTGTATTTTCTTTCTTTTCTGTTTTTATATTTATTTTGCCTTCTTTTTATCCTTTTTATTTCTTTTTGTCATTTTTTCTATCCTAGCTTCTATTATATTACACTATGTACATGTCTTTCTTACTGTGTTGTAACTTTTAATTGTTAGGAGGTCATTTTTCCCTGTACAGTTTCAGTCGACTCCCGTTGATCATTCCCTTCAATTCCGTTCCTTCCAGATCCTTTAACTGCATAGATCCCCCATCTATGCCAGTCTTTACTTCATAGGGCCCTAGCTAATGCATTCTAAACTTACTAGGATGTTGAAAAAATTTACTGTCATAGAGAAAGACTAGGTCTCCTTCCTTGAAACTCTTCCGCTTGATATGTCTATCATGACGGGCTTTGTCTCTCGCTTTCTATACTTCTTGATGAAATCCTGCTAGAATCTTATCCTCTTCCATCTCCATTAGTTGATTTAGCCTTTCCTTTACTGCACCTCTTTCTGTCATGTTGGTAATTGCTGCTACGCGTAGACCGGGTACCAGAAATTCTAATGGTACTACTGCTTCCTGCCCATACACCAACCTGCATGGTGTCTGTCCTATCAACTTATTGCATGTAGTCCTGTATGCCCATAATACTTCTGGTATTTTCAAATCCCAATCATCCCTGTTGACATTACAAATTTTTGTCAAAGCATTCTCCAAGATCTTATTGAAGATTTTTATTGTTCCATTTGCCTTAGGGTGGTAAGGTGTGCTCTTCTAGTGATAGACTTCAAACTCATGAGTCATAGCCTTGATAGTGTTGTTGATGAAGTGAGTACCTCGATCACTCATCAAGATTCTTGGACATCCAAATCTGGTGATCACTTACTCAAATAGGAAGTGTGTTGTTGTCTCTACTCTGCAGTCTTTGATTAGTGTTGCTTCTGCCCATCTTGTTAAGTATTATGTTGCAGTAATGATGTATCTTGCTCCTGACCTTTTTGCTGGTGGATGGATTGACCCAACAAAGTCTATTTCCCATTTATCAAATACCTGCAAGGTTACTTGTGGTCTTAGAGGCATCTCATCCCTTCTATTAGGTTTACCAATCCTATGACAGACATCACATTGCTGGCAATATTCCTTAGCATATTTGTGGACTGTTGAC
Source organism: Picea sitchensis (assembly GCA_010110895.2). Lineage (NCBI taxonomy): Eukaryota > Viridiplantae > Streptophyta > Pinopsida > Pinales > Pinaceae > Picea > Picea sitchensis. The sequence continues at coordinate 38,739 of SNQJ01S0110916.1, read as the reverse complement.
CACCATAGTCCTGTGCGAAATACCTTCTGCACAATAGCTTTTCCTGCATAATGTCCTCCAACTATTCCCTCATGAGATTCTGCCAAAATTCTAGGCATTTCATGTTCTAGTACACACCTTCTCAAAATGTTATCTGCGCCCATTTTATATAAGTGTCATGCAATCAGTTGATAGTTGGCAACTCTGACTACTAGAATTTTCTTCTGCACAATGCTAAATTCTTGTGGCCCAATCCCTGTACTTAAGTATTCAATAATATCAACAAAATATTCATCAGTTATTTGTATTGAAAACAATTGTGCATCAAGGAAGTTGGCTTCCAAGATGATAGGTTCCTCTCCATTAGTGACCCTTGAGAGGCAATCTGGTCCTACATTCAACTTTCGTAGTTTGACTATCACTTCAAAATCAAACTCTTGAAATAACAACAACCATCTAYAGATCCTCCCCCCCAACACTAGCTTGTTGACTAAATATTTTAGGGCAGAATGATATGTGAACATCTTAAAATGTTTTCCCAACAAATAGTGCTTGAACTTATGAAGTGCATATACCATGGCTAAGCCTTCTCTTTCTGTGGTGTTGTAATTCTGCTATGATTCTGACAATTTTCTACTTGCAAAGGCTATAAGATGGTCTAAATCCCTTGCTCCTGGCTGTGCCAGAATTGCTCCAAGTGTTATGGATGATGCATCTACATGCACATGAAATGTCTTTTCCCAGTCTATGAATACTAGGATAGGTGTTGTGACCATCTTTTCTTTTAAAGTGTCCAACCCTTGTTGACAATCTTCATTCCACTGAAATCCGATATCCTTCTTCAATAGTTTTTCCATGACGTAGTAATCTGCGCATATCCCTTTATGAATTTATTGTAATAGCTTGTATGTCCCAATGTTGCTCTCAACTAGCGCACTGATTGTGGTGGTGGTAAATTAACAATGATTGCGATCTTAGCAGGATCCACCAATAACCCTTATTTACAGATTATATGTCCCAACAATATTCCAAAAGGTGTCCCAAAGATGCATTTCTTTATATTTAATGATATCTGACACTGTCTGCATCTTTCCAACATCAACCTTAATACTTCTACATGGTCTTTTAACATACTATATACAGTCCAATAATCTAGATATACTTCTAAAAACTAGTGTATGAATTCTTTAAAGGTAGCTATGACTACTCTTGAAAATATGGTTGGTGCATTTTTCAGCCCAAATGGCATGACTGTGTATTGGTAGGATCCTCATTCTATAACAAAAGTAGTCTTGTACCTATCTTCTGGAGCTATCTGATCTGATGGTAACGTGAGAATCCATCTGTAAATGAGTATGCTTCCTAGCCTCCCACATTCTCTAATACCTCATTTGTGAAAGGGGTGGGAAAATGGTAATGTAAGCAAGCATCATTCAATTTTCTCAAATCTACGCATATCCTTATCCCCCCTTTGTTGTACTACCATAAGACTTATCCATTCATATTCTTCTACTGGTTCTATGATACTGACTTCTAACATTCTGTCAATTTCAACCTTTACTTTCTGCTTGTACACTGTATTCAATCTTTAAGGTCTCTGTCTAACAGGTCTTGCCTCGGGTTTGAGAGGTATCTTCATCTCTCCTAGTTCTCTTGCTATGCCTTTCATATTTTTAAAGGTTGTTGGGAACAGGTCACTGTATTCGCGCAGTAACTCTGTTATTCTTTCCACTATTTGTTCATCCCAATAGTCTCCAATGTTTGCCATTTTAGGATTATCAGTTGTCCCAACGTTGACTTTCTTCACTTTGATAGGTGCAACAAATACTTCAGATTCCATAGATGGACCTTCCACCTCTCTTTCTCCTTCAATTTCTGTAATATGAATATTGCATAGGTCATCTTCATCTGACACTTCTTCTTCCACATGGTAGCATGACAATAGTTCTTTGACTGTTTGCCTGTTCTGTTGTTGGTATTCTGTCACGGGTTCAACCTCTAGTTCATCAATAAATATCACCCCTCTTATATGTTTTAGTGCTGAATCAATGTTGGGGTTCTCATGTTCAAATGAGAAGGTTACTATAAAATTCTGCTGTAATGTTGTCCATTCTGCAGTGCCTCTGCACAGTTCCTGGTCTACATACTAGTTTTCTGGAGTTCCTTCCAATGTATAGATGAAGTTATGAGGCCATTCCTCTGGTGGTGTCATCCTCCATTGTGTTCTACTGGTGTCCCATTTCCATCATATCTCTGCATCTTATTGCTCCCCTGCTCAGTGTCGAATTGAATGTGTAGTAGTCACTTACATTGGTACCAGTCCTTAATTGTTTCCTTGTGCGTGCCCCACCATATTGCAAGTGTATCTTTGAGTGTAATGTCTAGGGCTAAGAGTATCTGATTCTCTAACACTTCATCTTCGTATCTTGTTAGGAATTCGTCTAAGTCTTTTACCCTATGAAAACTGGGAGGTTCCCTTATCTATGTACCTACCCATCTTACTGCGCGGTCTATTCTTGCACACCTTCTTGTGGAAACTTCATGTAATCTCTGTTGTTAATTTTCCAAACCTGTATTTGTTAGGAACCAAATATCAATATAGCATAGAAAAACCTCATAAAAAGTACTCAACGCCTTGAAAAAGAGATAATTTCAGATAATAAGCCTCTTCGAGGGGGCAACCTCCTTTTACCCCACTTAAATGTTAAAGTATAAGATGATTCAAAATGAAAATGTCTCCTTGGTATATATAGGAGACTAGGAGGTATAATTTAATTTTCCAAACCTCGTATTTGTTAGAACCAAATATCAATATAGCATAGAAAACCTTACAAAAGTACTCAACGCCTTGGAAAGAGATACTCTATACTGTTTTCCTTCGAGGGGCAAACTCCTACCCCACTTAAAATGTTAAAGTATAAGATGATTCATAATGAAATGTCTCCTTTGGTATATATAGGAGACTGTGAGGTATAATTACAACTAATGGCCTAAAGCCGACATAAATAAAAATAACATTACTAATCTAAATTACAACCAATACGCAAAGTCGGACATAAATAAAATAACATTACTAATTCAATATTCCAATTAACGGGTAATGAGCCAATATTAGGGCTTAACATGCCCCTCCTTATATTAAACAACGCTGAGTAACTCGATGTGCTTCAGATAAAAGACTGCTCTTCCCACAGCCCTTTCACTGAGTAGTTTCCTCCATTTAATGAGATACTCAAATGGATCTATTCCTCGCCATGCACTCCTTGTGTCAGTGATGTCTTCAAGTTCCAATATGATTTTCCTTCCTCGCCGTTCGCAATATAGTTTGAACTAGGATCTTGTCAGCCATAACCTTTCTTTAAGCATGAAACATGGAAAACTGGTGTATTCAGTGGAAGATGCATGCAACCCAATTTGTATGCCATAGTACCAATCTTTTGCAACACCTTATAAGGGCCAACTACTTTGGTGATAATTTATTATCCTTCGGCTTGCTTGAGGGACACACCGCTTGTCTGGTTGTAGTCTTAAAATACCCAATCCTCTACTTCAAAACTTCTTTTCACCAATGTATGTTGATATGTTTGTTGTTTCATGATTATGTGCCATGGTTAGGTTGTCCTTAAGATTTGAGAATTTGTTGTTGATTCTCAATGTGATCTCCCACCGTTGAACCTTAGATTTTATTTTAGAGAAGTTATGATGGAAGGAGGGTGGTATCCATAAAGTGCCATAAATGGTGTCATTTTTGTTGCTGTGAAAGGAAGTGTTATACCACCATCTCCGCCAAGTGTCCATTTGAACCATTGTGTTTTGTTTATCAAAGACAAAACAACGGAGGTAGCCTTCCGCATTTGTTCACTTTGGTCCATCGATTGGAGGATGATAGGATGAGCTATGAGCCAATTGAGTACCCAAACAAGAAAATATTTCCAACATTAAATACAATTCCAAAGGAATATGGGATCTCACACTTACAATAATCTTTACCGCCACAGCTTTGAACCTGCTCTCCATGAATGCTAAGTGGGCAACCTGTGACAGCTTTGAAGGGATGAGAGAGGAGAGTGCACAAAAGTGTGCATACTTGGTCGGGCTATCAACACAACCATGATGACACTTTTTCCTTTCAGACTTTGGTAACCCCGTGATGAAATCCATGTAAACCTCCACACACTTGGGTTTGGATGGATAATGGTTGTAAATTACCCGGGGTCTTAATTGTTTCACCTTTTATTTTGTTGGCAAACCACACATTCTCACAAAACTTTGAATATTAGTTTTGGCACATCCAAAAAAAATCCTTCTTGACCTCTATGGTAGGCTTTTCAAAAATCTCGAAAAGTCTCCCACCGAGAGGTGTGCAACTCCATGCAATTCCTTTGTTTGAGTTGGGAGTTCTTACATAAATATATGTTTATCTTTGTACCACAGTGAATCATTTTTCCATGTAAATGTGCATTCTCATGTATTGGAATCACGCAACCTTTTGAATGAGAGTCCACTTTTTCACATTTTCCATTCATCCCCTTGCTTCTATTATCCAATCGGGTTGATGATCGAGATAGCACAAAGAAAGGCCTCAACATCTTCTCATCCTTTCTTGAGAGTGCATTCTGCCACAACATTTTGCTTCCCTTTTATAAACGCATTTCAAAATCATATCCCAATATCTCATACCCATTTTTGTTGTTCTTCAAGATAGTCTGGTTCCAGTATAAGACTATGCATAGATCTGCTTTTGACCTTGAAGTGCCTACCTATTAGGTAAGGATCATTTTTTCAATGCATGTATTTCCATCATTTCCTTCTATAAATGGGTTTGTGTAAGTACCTCCCTTGAGTGGTCGACCAAAATCCAGTGGCCTCCTTCTTGCATTAGGACAACACCAATTCCATTTCCTGAGGCATCACATTCCACAATAGTTTGAAGTCTCGAGTGGTCAAGACAGGAGTTGTACACATCACCTCTTGTTCAAAAGCTTTTAGTTGCCTCTCCGAGTCCATGAAAATGCATCCTTTTAAGTTAGTGCCATTAACGGTGTTGCTATTCTTCCATAGTTCCAACAAACTTATGGTAGTAACCTATCAAACCCTAAAAAATCCCTACATTTTTTTTAATGTTTCTGGGGAATCGCCCAACCCATCATGGCCTTAATATTGTTAGGGTCTACCTTGACACGAGATACACAGGACCCAAATACTCTACCTCGCTTACTCCAAAGAAAACATTTGGATGGTTTAGCATATAGTTGTTGCTCCTTTAGTAGTTGTTGTAGCACTGTCAACATGTTGCACATGATCCTCCCAAGATTTGCTATAGATTAGTATATCATCAAAAATACTACCAAATTTTGAAGGAAGGGCTTAGAAAATGAATTCATCAAACTTGGAATGTGGAAGGTGCATTTAGGTACAGGCATGACCAAAATTCACAATGGCCTTCAAGTGAGTTCGAATGATGTTTTGATATCTTCTTTTCCCTTCATTCGGGATTGATGATACCTCAATGAAGATCCCATTCTTGTGAAATAGATTGCTCCATGTAGTTCATCTAACACCATCAATCACTGGAATGGGAAACTTCTATCTTTAATAGTGATCTTGTTGAGCTCTCATAATCTAGACACATACACCATCAGTTATCTTTGTTGAATAGCATTACCATTGGTGCAGAGTAGAACTTTGGCTAGGTCTAATAACAATGCCAAAATTTCTAACATTTCTTCTTCAACCATGCGCCAATTTCACTCTCCGGGCATAAGGGTATCTCAGTATGGCTCTATCGTTAGGAGGAACACTCCCAGAATTAGGTGGGAATTTATGATCATGATTTCGAGTGGGAGAGAGACCTTTGGGAATATCTTCAAATACTTTGGGAATGCTATCAATGATCCTTGGAGATCTTGAGGAATAGATGTCTTAGATGTTTGAACATCTAGTGAGCATAGTTGTGCACAATGCCTTGATGCCCTTTTTCCATAATTTTGTCATGTCGTTAGAGCTTATCACCTTAACGGGCTTCCTTGTGATACCTCTAAACTCAATTTCTTCCTTCCAATAAAAATAAAGTTCTTGAAAATTGTGCCATTGTTCCCAATGATTGTAAACTCATTGGATTCCTAGTACAACATCCGCATTCACCCATGGGTATAGCAATCATTGGAATATTCATTACATATTCCCCATAGTAAGATTGATCTTATTGCATTTTCCTGAAATTGATAGTTCCTCCATCCGCAATCATTACTTGAAACCTCGGTGCTGTATATACAAAGCAATTGAGATCTTTACAATTTTATGGTGAATGAAATTATGAGCACCGCCTTAATCAATTAGGACTATTACCTTTTTTCTTTTTGATGTATCCTTTGATCTTGAGGGTTTGAGGATGCCTAATTGCAGCCAATGCATTACACTACATCGTGGGAGTCAACTCTTCGTGACGAAATTGCTTCCACGCTTTCATCTTGAGATGGTTCTTGTTCTTCTTCTTCTTCCTCTTCACAATCTTTGTAGAATAATTCTTCACCACACTTATGTCCTCATCATGAATTTATACGGCCACAATTAAAGCATAAACCTTTTTGCTTTTTCTTTCCTCCAATTGTTGAGGTGTCAACCTTTGTAGGTTGAGGTGTTTTGTAGGGAGTAGCGAGAATTGTTCTCTCATAGATATTAGATGGGTCCTTCTTAGTAGTCAGAATGATTTTTTACTTTCAACATTTCTTGCCACCAAATTCATTCTCCAATGATTTGGGTTCCCAAAGGAGAACCTCATGTTGAATGTTATCCTTTAAAGCCCCAAACATCAATCAAGTGCTCATCCGAATATCTAAGTTACCTTTTATATTCAATCTTTGGGAAGTTCTCAATGTGCTCTGGTGAACTCAACCCTTTCTTGAGAGATTTATCAATTGGCTAGTAGCGGTATTGCTCCTTGTATCCCTCATAGTGTGCTATCATTTCTTCTCTCAGGAAAAATTGTCCAAGGACGAAAGATTTCATTTGTGAACAAAGCCATCGACACAAAACAAATTGATTAGGTTCTAAATATAAAGAAACAATTGCATCTTTGGTAGTATGTGGAATATTATGGAGATCAAATAATTGCTCTATCCGAAGTATCCATGTGATTAGTCCTTTACATCAAACTTCCTCATGTCAATCTTAGGAACTGGTTGGTCTCTCAACCCAAAGTTGAGTTTCTCCATTCTTTGATTCACCCTTCCTTGTGTCCACATCATGAATTTCATGGGATGCATTTTCACCTTCGTGTGTCTTCTCTGGCAGGATTTTTTCACTACTTCCATGATCTCCTTTTAAACCTCCATCATCTCTTCTTGTAGTTCACCTTGTAACTATCTTCTTTTGTAAATCATTTTATGTCCCTACGCATTTCTTTCACCTTCATCAAGAGTCCGCGGATTTTCTCGAGGCTTAGTTGGTAGAAGTTCCCTTTTGGGTGCAGGTCATGTTGGCCAAGTACCACTTTTTGAACCTTGATTTTGAGGTGGTTCTACATTAGACAATATTTCTTCAGAGAATCTCCCAAGTTTCCGCCCTTCCGTAAGGAAACTTTTATTTTATGTAGTTCTCTCGATATTTCTTCAAGTAATGCCACAGTGTCTCCATCAAAATTGATGTGCTATGGTAAATTCATCACAACTTGTCGATTTTTTTGGCCTTTCCGTGGAGGTCTCAATTGTATAGAATGCTCCGCACAAAATAACTGATATAAAAATTTGAACCTCACAATCTGTAAAATAATACTACAGACCGCCCACGATCCAATGCAACCATCCACTCAATTTGGATACTCTAGGAACAAGTTATGATTGTTTTGCCTGGAAAACCTTCTTGAGACTAACCAATAGGACTAGCCAGATACCCTATCTTGCATAGGGTGTATCTACAAATTTAAGATGACCCTTTAAGCTCTGTAACGTTTTACCACATAAATTACTAATTTCTCAGAACTTCCCAGTTCGGTCTTGATCCACTAAATATCCTCCAGTCGTTCCTTTTGAAACGCTAGAAAAAAAAAAAGTTATAGCTGAAATGCCACTTGTCTCGGGAGGCAACAAACCCTCTAAGACCTGAAGCTCGACACCATATGTTAGGGAACCAAATATCAATATAGCATAGAAAACCTCATAAAAGTACTCAACGCTCAAAAGAGATAATTTCAGATACTGCCTCTTCGAGGGGGCAACCTCCTTTACCCCAATTCTAAAGTGTTCAAGCACAAGATGATTCAAAATGAAATGTCTCCTTGGTATATAGGAGACCAGGAGGTATAATTACAACTAATGGCCCAAGACTACATACAAAAATAACATTACTAATCTAAATTACAACTAATGGCCTAAAGCCGCATATAAATAAAATAACATTACTAATCTAATATGCCCAAATTAAGGGGTAATGAGCCAATATTAGGGGCTTTCTAACATTATTTGAGTCGGGCATGATGTGATACCTCCAACCGAAAATTCACATGCAGCTAATATTCTTCTCAAGGCTGTGGTTCTATTAACCTGCTAACTTCCTCTAGATATAGACAAGTTCTACAAACCTTTCTCCTTCCGATGGATCTAGTGGTGCCATGACCCTATATTCTCCAGATTCGAATGCCATTTTCCTTGTCTTCAAGTTGATTATGGCTCCGGTTATCAAATGCTTAATCCAAGCCAAGCAATGTTGATAAGGTGTTGTGCCATCCACTATTTCTATCACTTCAAAGTCTCCGGGCTTCTGTGCACTCCATCTAGATCTAATTGCCACACCCTTAAGGCTTCCTGACAGAACTCTCTCAGGTTGGTTTGCTAACTTCAACTAGACAGATGAATATCCTAGTGTGGGTTTTTTCTCCCATACACCGCCATGTATTCTGGGTAACACATTTTACCTCGTAGAGCCTAAATCCAATATATAATATTCCCCATATTGAAATCTCCAACATTTGCATTCGGCCCTAATTCCCCGCTTGTCCTTCTTGTATGGAGGTGATTGACTATTTTATACTTCCCCCTCTACCCTCGTTACATCTTCCCAACATTTGCTGCAAAATTTGAACCGATGATGGATCATTCAGATGACAAAGTCTTTGGCAATTCTACTTGCACTAAAGGTGGTGCTTCACTAGTGTGATCCATTGATAAAGGCATCTTGTACATTGATACATTTTGAGTATGTTGGGCAGCTGATGTAAACACAACATCTTTTTGGATCTAATCTCATGTATTGCCTCTTTGAATGTTTCTTTTTCTTTCCATGTATCAAATTGCTTATGTGGGTTCGATATTCTTCTTCACCCATTGTGTTGTGTTGGATCCGGTCGCACCGTGATCGCCTCTGTTCGTGACACCTCCTCATATGACTATGTTGATATTTATTCCATCATCCCTAGCCTCTACATATATCCACTAAACATTCTGGTTGTTCCTGTTCTCTTTCTTGAATTTTTTCCCAAAAGCTAGCATTCCTCTATATCATGGTCTAAAGCGCGACAATACATAGATGTCACAGGTGGAAGTGGAAAAACTCTTGCATACCGGGTCCGGTTGTTGGCAGCTTGTGGCACACACCGGGACCTTTGCCTCTTCCAAATTCTCCTCTATCTTGTCCTCCACCTCTATATCTAGTTCAATCTCCTTGCGGTGCACTGTTGCACCGATTATATTACTGTGAGGTTATACCGGTCGCGAGCATGGTTGCATAGCAGTTATACCTATTGCTATGCCAGTGCAGTGTTGTATGGATGTGGTACTTGGTTAAACTGAGGTGGAGCTTTCCCTGTCATCATTTTTGCTTGCACCCTATAGGTGTCTGAAGTTATTTTCCTCATCAGGTCCATTGTCCTATAGTCTTTATCACCATGGCCCACTAACTTGCAAAAAATGCAGTATGAGCTCTTGGATACTGTCTGGTACTTCTGCATCATTGGACAATGATATGGATCATGCCCATGCATCTTACAGATATCACACCATGGTCCTCCTGTTGGCAAAGGGTTCAGTACTCCTATTTCCATGTACTGCGCAAAAGTTGGGCATTCATTTTTGTGGTGTCCTTTTGTCCTGCATGTGGTACACCAAACAACTTATCTTTTCTCTTTGCCCTTATTCTAGTTCAGTTGAAATGTAAGGTTCTTTAGATCCTCCTTCAACTCCTCTATTGCTGGATCTGTCTTCTGATATTGGTTCTCTTCTAGCTGTAAGGCTGCCTGCAGTGCCTCTGCTTGAGCTTGAAACTTTTTTGTCTCAATGGGTATTTCAAGTGTGGTAATAATGAATTCACAAAGAGATGTCTATACTGCATGTCATTCATGACATACTTCAACTTACCCTTCAACTATTTGAACCTCTAATCAATCTCCCAAACAAACTCACCTGGTTTCTGTCTGATTTCAATCATCTCATTCATGTACTAATCTTCTGAAATTCATTTATCAGTAGCTTCTTCACATCTGCAATCATCCTTGTTGTTCACAGTGGACTGTTTACAACTAGACTCATGTACCATTCCAGTGCGTGGTCTCTTAGCATGATGGATAACTACGCAAGTTTTGTATCCTTATCTATGCTTTGTTTTGCTTCCCATATCTTCTCACAGATGAACAAGTGCTTTTTAGGGTCCTCTAATGCCTCTCGCCTAAATTCTAGTAACTTGATGGTATGATCATGTCCTTTGAACCGTGATGAACTACTACCTCCGCGCGGTGTAGATATTTGACTTCTACTTCATGAACTGGCTCCTCCAGTTGTTGTTCCTAGTTTATATGTACTTCTTGTTGTCTTTCTTCTACTAAAATTCGATTGTCTAAATGGTGGTGTTATTTCTGGTGTATTATTCGCACATGGGGTTATGGGTTCCACACTGACACTCATATGGATGGGAGTCCTTCCTTCTATTCCTACTCTTGGAACGCCTGTCTTCCTTTTATATGTTGCACACATGATTTCCTCAAATTGCTCCACAGCTTGGAGATCATCTACCTCTTCTTCATCACTTGACAAGCCCTCTCTATCTGCTATGGCTCTCTTCTTATTATTCATATTATATTGGTAAGGTAACCCACTGCGCATCTTTCTAGCTGTTGCCATGATCTCCTTTATCTGATCTTCCTCCATCATGATTGGGTCTATAGCCTCCTCCTTATTTCCCTTATCCATCTCTTCTTCCATTTCTCCACCTCTTGTCAGTGCTTCCCCCCTTCCCCCATGCACGCAGGGAAGTTTATATGTCTAATTCCATAGTCATCACACCATTGTTATACAATAAAATCTTGATTGAAGTATACAACGATCTGATATACCTACCTCTATTTCCTTTTAATAACTCTTGCTCTACTGCACTGTAAGACTTAGAGGTATCTGCTACAAATTCTGTGATAAACCCTGCAACAATACTGTCTAACCATAAATCTACTGCGCGCGTGAATTTGTTGTTAACTTGTTGTAACTACACGATCTCCATAAGATTCCACTTGGTCTGTCTTATTCAATTTGCAGGGTGGTTGTCTTTCAACCTCAATAGCCACTCCTACAACACATGCAGGAAATCASAGAAAAATACCTTATGCAGGTCGCTAAACAGGTACTTGTCCAAATATTTGCGTGGTGTTATCTTAGGGTTTCTCTTATCTTTCTGCGCAAATTCAAGCTCCTTTGTTTTCAACCATCTTTCAATCTCCGCCTTGGTTGGATTCCACGGTCAAAACATTCCCTTTTTATATCTTCATTCTTCGCTTGCTTCTTCTACGGGTCCTATCCACTCAATCCCATGCAGTTCCAACTGGCAATGAAACCATTTGTTGGGTATTAGTCTTTCTATCTACTTCTTGGCTGACCCAGGTTCAGATCTGAATAGGTTTCCAACAAAATCCTATAAAACTATCGGCCCTCCTGGTAAACCAGAAGGCAACACAACACACATAATGTACTACGCAGTCTCACCCAAAGTAGTTCTATGGGTGGTTGCAAAGATCAAGTGCTTGCAACCTAGGAAAGAGTGGGGATCTGGGATTGTAACTGATCTTTCTCAAGCCTTAAATTGTTTACTCAATCTATTATTATTAAGATCCATTCACCTGTTAAACTCTTGCATGTAATCAAATATATCTAGCTAACCACATATATGTAAATCAATCACTAACAGTCATTAAAGATGATCAACCATTAACAAAAAGTAAATAGACATTCCATCACCAAACATCACACAGGTTTTACCATGGTTCACCCCCTCCTGGGCTATGTCCACAAAGATATGGCTTCTTAGGCTCTTTTATTATGTTGCTACAAAATATGGCGCCGCACGCATTGCAATTCCGCTCATACAATCATGAACAAGGTTCCACAATCTCTGTGAGGTGGACTAGACCACACTAGGCTCCTCAACCTGTGATCTAACCCTCAATATCTCTCTACTTTACTCTCCTATAGCTCAACAACTTAAAAAATTGTATCACAATGGCTCACAACCCGAATTACTACTAGCAAACAATCACACTCGGAACCCCGACCTAGACCTCCTAGGTGCTTATTTATACTATTTTGTAGCCTTATTAGCCGTTACATTCCAAAACCCTAACCCTAACATGGTTAGGTCATACTGCCTCCATGCCTTGCATGCTTTCCTTCTTTGCATGCAACTTTCCCTCGTGCGTGTTTCTTTTCTTGCCAGTTGTTCTTCTCCAAAACTGGGTTTTATCCTCCAAAATAGGTATTTCCTCACAATAGGCTTGTGCCCAACAATGTGTCTGACCAGGGAGTGGTGAAACCCATTGTGAAATTGGTGTCCTCGGGAGGCTCTGATCACACCAGAGTTAAGCACGAGGTCGAGCAAAGTTGGTTGTAGAGATAGCCCTGTAATGCCTTCCTAGCGTCAAAGATATTTTTGGGGTTCTATTCGTATATGGGGGTTTTGTTAGTGCCTTTACCTCTTTGAGAGGTGGTGCTTTCGAGATTTAGGGGTTTGCTACCCTACCCATACAATGGACCAGACTTGCAGTTGTTCTCCTGAGGATTGGTTATACTATTCTGAATTTAGTTGCTTGACCTAGGTATCCACATATGTTGCTTGTAGGGGTTATTCTGCAGGTACCTTAAGTCAGATAGGGATTAAGCAACACACAGACTTTATGGAGGATTTTATCTCTAGAGGAATCTGACCGACTACATTGTGAAGCATATGAGGTTCCTTATAACTGATTCTATTATCTCCAATCTATTGTTTGAGAGTCTCATCCCCTCTTAGGAGAGACATACCTTCTTTAGTTTGGAAGGTGCCTTCAACCATCATATCATGTTTGTGTGCATTGGCCTCTAGCTTTGTTTAGGAGAGTGCTCTTTGTTTATTAGTTCACCTTAGGATTTATTATTGCATCACGAGTCCTGAGTCATCATGGAGCAAGACCATCCTCCCCGCTGGTCTCTTCGTCTTTTGAATCAACCACCACGGTTTGGTCCTCTATCGAAGCTGCCTTCTAAAAGGCGTAGAATTAATAAACATGGTACACATATCTCCACCGCCCAGACTCACGATCATCCTACCATGAGTACCGAGTCATATATGAATGTATTGGGAAGCCCTTCGACTCTAGCATCCACTATGATTAGTGTGGTCCCCTCGACTCCCTCATCATCAGTTGTTTGGATCCCATAGGCTTCCTCACCTAATGCTACCCAACCTATGGTCTCTTCTTAGCCCATGGGAACGAATCCTTTTGTATTCTCAAGTGATACGCCAAATCATAGTACTCATTCAATGCCTTGGGCCTCTAATCCTTTCTCTTTTGGTATGCTAGACATGACTTCGCACTTGTCATCCTCTGTTTCGATGTCTCATGTGAATCCTAGTTTTGGGTCTGGGGGCACGACACCTCCTTATACTCCTTTTACATTTGGTGGGGGTCATATCCCTCAACCAATTCCCACAATAGGAAGTTGGAATCCTCCTTCCTTTGGACCCAATATTCCTTGCTACAATTTTCCAGGGTGGAGTGCTCAAATGGGTGGTCCTTCTACTACTTATATCTCGTTCATCATTCCTTCTTCCACAATGTCGATTCCTAAGAATGCTTTTCCCATGATAAACCTTCCTCTGACCTTTGGTGTTTCATCAAGGGGGAGTCAATTTTATGGTATGGGAAACCCCCCACATGGAGTTCCTTCATCTAGGGGAAACATATATCCTCACATGAGTAACCCTTATCATGTTGCTTTGTCCTTGTAAGCGACTTCCTCGATGATGATGCCCTTGTAACCTTTTATGAATCAGTTGGGAGGAGGATACTATCCTACCGGACAGGGCCATGGTGTATACCGAAACCTTGGTTGGCCCACGATATCTCAAAACCAATATTTCCCGGGAGCTTGGTCTCAGACACCGTAACCACGACTCCCTTTTCTGGCCACGTTGAATCTACCAAATTTGTCAAAATTGATGAACGACCCAGTTCGTCACGATCCATCATGCCCCCCTTCCCTCTGACATTCCAAAGTTTGAGGGTAAGATTGGTGAGGACCTAGGTGATCATGTGACTACCTTTCACCTATCGTGCTTGTTTAACTCCCTTAATGATGATTTTGTTCATTTGAGACTATTTCAATGCACCCTTATGGGTGTTGTCGTGAAGTGGTACATCGAGCTACTTGGGGGCACTTATGGAACTTTCAATGAGCTAGTGTTGGTTTTTCTCAACCACTTCCAATTGTCGGTTCATTACGATGCCGACATAGAACTTTTATCGACTTTTTGTCAATTTAAGACCACCCACATCTCCTATCATAGTCAAGAGTGGCATAGACAAAAGAGGTTGATTAAATCTTACATTCCTCCATAATTTATGTTGGAATGGTTCCTCAAGTCCTTATTGCCTTACATTTTGAAGGATGTTTCTACATCCAAAGTGACATCCGAGGAAGAGGCCATCTTCAAATCCCAATAGTTGGACCTTATATATGCTCAGTCTAGGATGCTCTACGAAATTATCCTGGACACAGTGTGATCAAATTACGATCCTAGACAAAATCCCGGGCCTCATGCTGATGACATCATATGCTTCACAGGTACCAAGACTGCAAACCATGTGAGGAACTGACTGAAATATTTGTCTCTTAACCCATCTGCGGCAGGACAAGATACGACTTCATCCTCACTCACCCAGTCGGTGGATGTGCATTCGGTACAGTCGACGAACTCGAATGGTGACCAACAACCCAGAGGGAACAAGAAGAAAGGTCGTGGTAATAATCATAAGGGTGGGTAGAATAATAAAAATAATGAAGACAAGGACAACAATAATAATGATAAACCTAATAATAATGTTGGTGATAGCAAGAAATAAAAGATGAAGGTGAAGTTTCCTTGTAAACTTTGTAAAGATGATCACCTTACCCACTTGTGGCCCAAAATGGAGAAATCCTTGAGGCCCATAGCGCAACAACCTGATGTGCCGAGTAACCCATTTTCACATAGCCAAAATATGAACTCGAGAGCCTCCAACACCGAAAATGTTTCGAGTTGAAGTCAAAACCCCT
>SNQJ01S0110916.1:0-10590 GCA_010110895.2 Picea sitchensis | reverse complement strand
ATCATGCATCAACCACGTACCAAAACCTATACCATATCATGTATTAACCATGTACCAAATTGTGTACCATATCATGTAGCCTCAACCATAAACGATATCACTCATGACATGTCTCAATCATGTCATACACCATGTACCATAAGATATCATCAATGAGGTGCCTCAAGCATGTGATAACATCACCATGGAATATACCAAACAAGATACCGAGATAGCCAAGATATGCTTCTAATCAATGTACCATAACATCACCTCAAAGCATATGTCCAAATATCCAAACCATGCCTCAAGCATGTATCAAGACAAAACCCTCAAAAAACATGTAAAACGTACCTTTAATCTTGTAACAACCCTGATACACAAGATTATAGACTTGTAACAGACCTGATACACAAGATTATAGACCTGCAGCTCTTCATGAGCCTCAACAACCTGGTACCAACATCCTCCTCAAACCGTTTCACAGATCCATGACTTGTAGACTATCAACCCGCGAATATCAACACTTTTCTCTTCTACGACCCGTGTACATCCGCGCCTTGCCCACTGTCAACCTGCAGATAACCTATCCATGCTTTGCTACATTGTGACATGCGTCTTGTTAAGCTATGACCTATAGATAACCTCAAAAAGCTAGTTCAGTCACATCCATACACTTCACTCCTTCAGACTTTCCCTACCTCAGATATGCTACAAAAATATAAACCATATCACTTATTCACTTAGAAGATATTCAATAGACTTGTGTATGTGAATGTGCTTATGAGAGACTCCTTGAGGAGTATTTATACTTTTTCAAAGTAAATTCTCTCCTTAACTTTAGGGCTTCATGTTATAACCACTTTACCATTTAACTAATGACTTGTAACTGTTTAGGGGCTTCTTAACCATTCTTCATGGCTTCCAACTTCAAGAGGACATAACTCATCAACCATGAGGAACCACTTGTGTTAGCGTCAAAAGTCACTCCTGGATTGCGACAGGAGCAGAGCCCAACGCCCATCAGTTTTATGTCATGATAAGTTTAATGGATGATCAAATGGTTAGAGACCCAGGACATAATCACTCTAGCTCAGGGACTAGGTCTGGTATGTAAAGAACAAAGGAGGTCTTGATCTAACTTCAATCAGTGGGTTGATTGTAAAATGAGCAGGTGGAAGACTTGGTGAGAGGAGTGAGCAAAACTACCTCAGGCAACAGGCCTTTCAGCAGTTTGCAGAAGAAAAACTCTAAATGCAAGATCCTCTTGGTTCAAAGTTTAGGGGAATTGAAGGGGTGACTTGACTGGATCCTCTAATTCCAAGTCATTCAACGTTGAGAAAATCACAAGACCGATTAGAGACAATGCAACTGTTACAGTGATCCAACCTACATCATCCTATAACAGCTACAACTCGACTGGATCCTCCAATTCTGAGCTGTTCTAATATAGTATAAACAAAGACATGGAAAGAAGCTGACATTCATAAGGAAAGAAGTCTCAGATGTTAATACATAACCAGAATAACCAGTGCTTCATTAAATCTTTTACAATTGGGAGCCTCGCTCAACCATCGATGATTATAAAAATAGAAAAACTGAGTACATATACTCAGAAAAAATCACACAACAGAGGCGTGCTAGACTTTCAGGATGGGGCGTCTCTTCAATCAAATCTAGCTTGTACTCCTTTGTCATACGCCATATTAACTCTGCATGGCTCATGCTAAGGGGTAGCTGAGCCCTTAAATGTTGAATTAGCATGCGCAGGCTTCTCTGGTGAGTCGAGGACTCGACATGGCTTTTGTGGAAAAAACCAGCACAGAGGACCATCTCGGGCAGAATTCATGCCGAGACATCCATACCTTGCAATTAATGAGTGAGGCGAGGTTTCAACCACCCTCTCTCTTCTTCATTTACTCTGAGTAGGTATCAAGATTGAGATCAAGTTGAACTGGCACCTCGAGAACACGATGATCCCTTCTGTAGCTAAACCCGGTGCTTCGGCCCTTTGCGTAGCTCTTTCTATCGCCCCCAAGTGACTACGGGTTGTGACCTTGTGCCTATCTTCAAAGGTGCTTTCGACACTTCACATCTCATGGCTGGGAGGAGGCTATTCCTCATGCTTCAAAGTTACGATAGGCGAAACGGTGACATAGCCTAATCACGTGCCACGTGTCCCCTTTGGATGGATGGCTGAGACTGCTCCATAATATTGTGGGCCTGAGTCCTGAATGCTTTTGGCGCTTCGCGTATCGGGGACAGGAAGAGGCTGCTCTTTGTGCTTCAAAGTCGCGATGGGTGAAAAGGCGAGGAGCCTAATTGCACACCATGTGTCCCTTTTGGATGGACGATTGAGATTGATTCGTAATACTGTGGGCCCGAGTCCGGGACGCCTTCGACACTTCACATCTCAAGGATCCCGGTTGCAAAGAAAAGCGTTTCAAGGTCGCGATGGGTGAAGTGGTGACATAGCCTAATCGTGTGCCACATGTCCCTCTGGATGGACAGTCCTGGTCATTTGATGAATGTAATATAAGCACTATCCATCGCGCTAGTCGTGGCACAACTCTGTTAACTGCGATTTCCCACCGACCGTCGATCTGCTTCGCCAATTGATCCTTGCCGTTGAAATCATACTGTTCGCTCACTTGATTTTAAAACCTGAAATGGACTTCTCCTGTGGGCTGCACTCGACACTTAGGCTGCGGCCTTGGACTAGAACACATTTGATGGGTTTTCACACCCCATTTCTTCGCATTCTACATCAAGGGTCTGAAATCGAGAAAAAACACCCCGCTTGCAAGAATTGGTGCTAACAACTTGACATACCACCTACCATTGGAAATGAGATGAACACGACTATCCATCTATGAGTGTGTTACATGCATTTACACTATTCTTTATGTCCTTATTTATCAAACAACTTCAGGATTCATGACCATACCTCTGGGGCTTATCAACCACCTAACGACTTAGCCATCTTTCCAGGTCTTCTTCTAGGGTTGAATAGGGTTGACATCAATGCTTCTAGATTTCATCTAGAGTTGACATCAATTACAACTAACTTTCCAACAACAAACAATGAAATTGCTCAGTCCAAGGTGCCAACTGCCGCAACTAGTCTACAGTCCCTCATTCCCCACATGTATGTCCCACCCCGGGAAGTGTGCCCCTTCTCTACTCAACAATCCTTTAGTTTCCTCACTTCCCTTCCAGGGCTTCAACAACAAGCTGGATCAAGAAGTCTTAGAGCATTGCAACTAATTCTCAACGCACCAGGGAACAATTCCCAACCAATATCTCTCCTGGAGAGATTGCTCATGGGCTTGAAATCCTACCTCTTGGGAAAACTACGGGCCTCATAACCTGCTTCTTCAATCATACCCAGTTTTTCCCAAGCACCGGGTTAATCCATTAACATAATTACAACAAAATATAGACTTCTATCCTTCTGAATGATGGATGAAAAACAATGGATTTTTTTCCTGAATTACACTAAGGCCAACAATATATATTGCACGCCTTAAACTAGACACTTTTCATCTTCAAAATTTTCTTTAGCCACTCGGTGACTCGTTCCCTACCCTCGAGAACTTAGGATAAATAATATATCCATAAATTACACTTTTCAAAACTATTGTTAAAATATCCCCCCCCCCTTTTCCCTTTTTCAGTGGAGTTCAGCCCCCCGTATCTTTTCGTCTGAGTTTGTCTGCACAACGATGTAATATATTAATAACTTGAGTATGATATACTTTACAAGAATAGGTGCACTAGATGATTTGCGTCCTGACTCACCAGCCTAATAGTCACACACACACACACACACACACACACACACACACACACACACGTATCACAATCATTCATGTGCACTTACTTGTGTGAACGTAACACTGTGGAATATGCACACTCCCCCTTGATGCGTAATCCACACGCACTAGCTCAGGTACGCACAACACTATGTGATCCAGATTTATGAGTGGAACAAAATGAATAATAGACTGAATATAATAACGCAAAGATATGGAGAACAATAACATATATCCAGTGAACAATAACTTCTATTGAATAAATAAAATAGGTTGAAACTGTAAAACTACATAATTGAAAACAACTTGCTTGATTGGCGGTAGTTATCTCTGAGAAGAGATGTGGCTGCTATGCGCATCCGTCTGAGCAGGAATTACAATGAGGCTCCAGAGGCCTTTTTAACATTACTCATGAATGCCAAAACTTTAGACATCCAAAAACCTAACCCTAGGAGATGAAACACCAAAAGTTATGTGGGCCCCGATAGGTAAGTTGGTACCTCAACTTCCCGTGGTCGTAAATTTTGCATACAACCTCCGTTTTAGGTGCATGATAGCCCGTTGGAAAGGTCTTTTCGAGAACTAAACATTATGTTGTCAAACTATGACTCTGTTTACAATTTGACTATGGTAACCCAAAAAAACACTGTTTAGGGCCCCAAAACGACCTTGGAAGTACATAAAGATGTACTGACATGAAAACATCCAAAATAAGCCAATTGGATTAGGTGGGAAGCCACCAATATCCACCTGGAAGATGTGCAGGGATTTAGACAGCCCCAGAAGTGTAGAATCCACAATTATAAAGAATTACAGAAGAACGTACTGAACTACAAATTGTCAAGAGGACTCAGTTGGAATTGGTGGGTGGACACCAATATCCACCTGGATCACTATGGAATGTGCACACCTTTTCTTTGATAGCAAGCCTCATAGACTCCACAGGTGTGTGCAAAACCAAAACTTGTTACCTATGACTCACCAATATATATGGATCATTACATCGCGCACTACTAAGGTGTGTGCAAAACCAAAAATGCCTCACCAACCTATGTGCACAACTACGAATGGGGTTCGGATTAGGGACATTACATTCCTCTCTCCCTTATTTATGCACTTTCCTTAGTGCATTATATACACATGTACATACAAAACTTCAAAATTTTTCAAAAAGATGAGGATACTCTGCTTGCATAGCATCCTCATGCTTCCAAGTTGCATCCTCAGGACCGTACCATGTCCATTGGACCTTTTCCAACTCCATGGCTCGATTCCAGAGCAACTTGACTTTTCGGTCCATTATGAAAACCAGTCGCACTTGAAAATCGCCTTCTGGCTCCACCTGAATCAAATTCCAATCAATGACATGATTAACATCAGGTACATACTTCTTAAGCAATGACACATGGAAAAAATTATGAATACACAAGGATGCATGTAATGCAAGCATATACGCGGCATGACCAATCCTCTATAGGATTTCAAATGGCCCATATTAGCACGCTGCTAACTTATAACATTTCCCCAACCTCAAGGAACCACGTCTTGCTTTTACTTTCAAGAATACATGATCCCCCTCTTAAAACTCTCAATGGGTTCTTCCTTTATTTGCAAAACTTTTCTATCTATCTTGGACAACCTTTAAATTCTTCCTTATCTTCACCACCCGCTCTTCCATTTCCCAGAGCATATTTGGCCCAACTATTGCTCAGTCAATTAGGTTGTCCCAACTCACTAGCGTGTTGCACTTTCTACTATAAAGTGTCTGGAATAGGCTCATCTTTAAATATACTTGATACCCATTTTTATAAGCAAACTCTACCAAGTGAAGATAGTCTTCCCATTTTGATGGTTTATCCATCACATACATCTCGAGCATATCTTCAATCACCCGATTTACCCTCTCTGTCTATCCATCTAACTCAAGGTGATATGTTGTGATAAAGTTCAGTTTTGCTCCAAATCCTTTGAATAGCCCTTTCCAAAAGTTCGACGTGAACTTAGGATCTCTGTTAGACACAATTATCTTAGGAAGACCATGCAACCTAGAAACTTTGTGCATGAAAATATCAACAATGTTGGCTGCCTTGTGTGCCGACTTTACTGGAATAAAATGGGCAGCTTTAGTAAGCTTGTCCACCACCACCATAATAGAATCATGTTGCTTAGCAGTCCTAGGAAACTTAGTTATAAAATCCATCGTTATAACTTCCCACTTCCACTAAATAATGGGAAAAGGCTATAGCAAACCAATCGGATGTCTGTGCTCAGCCTTGACCATCTGACATTCGAGACATCTAGCAATAAAATCAACAACTTCCTTTTTCATACATGGCCAATAATATTTCTTTTTGTCTGGAACAATTGTCTTCTTGTAACCCGGATGTCCAACATTAGGAACCTTATGCATATTTGAAAATATTAGGATTTTTCAACTCATAAAATTCAAATTTATGTTGCGACATACCTTGATGTAAAGTCGCCTTTATTTCCACATAGCACATATCTAATTTGGCAACTTGTAAGATCCTGTCACTCAAATCTGATTTATACATATTAATAATTGTAGCATGCATTTCATGCGCCCTTCTATTGAGCGCGACAACCACCTTATTCTCTTTTCCTTCGATATGCTTTATGTCGAAGTCAGACTCACTAAGGAACTCAAACCACCTGCTTTTTCTAGCATTTAAACTTGGCTATCCAAGCAAATATTTCACATGACAATGGTTTATTTGCAGTTCAAATATTTTTCCCATGAGATAATGCCACCACATCTTCAAGGCATGCACTATAGTTGCCAATTCTAGATCATGAGTAGCATAGAGCCTTTCATATTCTTTCAACTTCCTTGATTCGTAGCACACCACATGTCCATTTTGACTCGGGACTCCACTGAGTCCTTCCTTGCATGCATCCGTCCACACAATGAAGTTTGCATCAGGATCAACAATTCTCAAAATTGGCACACTTGTCAACAAACTCTTCAAGTGCTGAAAACTCCTTGCACAATCCAGAGTCCACTTATATCGTGCACCTTTCTTCTACAGTGATGTTATTAGATGCACAATCTTTGAGAATCCTTCAATAAACCTTCTGTAGTACCCTACTACTCCGATAAAAGATCTCACTTCTATGGCATTTCTTGGTGTTGGCCATTCCTCATTGGATTTTTTCTTCACTGGGTCCACAATTATTCCTTCCTATGAAATGATATGACCCAAGTAATGAATCTTCCTTTGGTAAAATGAACACTTTCTCAAATTTACATAAATCTAATGCTCCCTCAATACCTGCAACACCATCCTCAAGTATTGCTCATGCTCTTCTTCATACTTTGTGTAAATAAGTATGTCATCCAAAAATACAATGACAAACTTATCTAAAGAACTTCTGAAAACTCCATTCATTAAACACATGAAGACAACCAGTGCATTTGACAACCCAAATGGCACCACTGTAAACTCATAGTGACCATAACTCATTTTGAAGGCAATCTTGCTAATATCTTCTTATTTAATTCTTACCTTATGATATCTAGATTTGAGATCAATCTTCGAAAATATTTGTGCACCACTCAGCTGATCAAAGAAGTTGTCTATCCTTGGAAAATGATACTTATTCTTTACTGTTACCTTATTCAATTACCTGAATTCAATGCAGAGTCTTAGTGTACCATCCTTCATTTTTACAAATAAAACTGGCACACCCCAAGGTGACACACTTGGGCGTATATACCCCTTCTTCAGAAGCTCTTCAAGTTGCATCAACAACTCCTTCAATTCTGGCGTACTCATCCTATAAGGAGTCTTGGATACATGAGCTTCTCCCAACATCAGATTTATAGAGAAATAAATATCTCTTTTCGGTGGAAACCCTGGTATCTCCTTAAAGACATCCTCGAATTCTTTCAGTATGGCGTAGTCTTCAACACTTGGCACTTTATCCTCACCTCCTCCAAGTGCGTTGCAAATACTTGGCATCCCTGCCTGAAACTTTTCTTTAGCTACAGGGCTGAAACTTCTTTGATCGTTACAACTCTCAGAATACATTGAACTGTTCTTAAGTTTCCTTCCTCATCCAAGAAAGTAAATGCCTTATTGTAACAATCTAAAACAACATGATGTTGGTCCAACCAATCCATACAAATGAGGAAATCATACGAGCCCAAAGGTATTATATTCAAATCTACTCTTGTGTGTAGTCCATTCATATCCATTGGACATGCATTAACCATCTCATTAATCTTTCTTTTTTCCCATGTATCTAACTGCACCAACCAGGGTTTTCCAAGCTTGATTCTCGATAATTGGAACATTTCCACCATTTTAGGATCTAGATAACTATGACTAGATCCTGAATCAATTAAAATAGTAATGGGTTGGTCATTAATCTTACATTCCACCTCAATCATGTGTGACTGAAACTCAACTTGCTTATTGTCCAGGGCTACGTAAATTCTAGGTACACTTCTACCCATGTATTCAATTGTCATAACTTGTCCTACACTGTGTGCATTCCTCGCTTTTTCACATCTTTGAGGACAATCTCTAAACATTTGATTTCCGTCGCAACCCCAAAACTTCATTGGCTACTATCTTGGTTTGGTTTCCATTACCTCAGTCATTCTGGGCTCTTTGGGAGTTGGTTGTCCATGCATAGTATTTCTGAAAAATGGTGGCTTAGTCCCTTTCTTCCTTTGTTCCACCTAGTTATTCATTTTGTTATACCAAACATTTTGGAAATTCGATCTTTCCTTTTGTTGATCATAAATACATTTAGCACATCTTATATTTTCCTCCAATGTATTTGGATCATCTTATTGTATATTGTCACTGATAAATAAGGGTATCCCACTCAGATACATCTGAATCTTCACATGTTCATCCTTGATGAAAGGAACATATCTAAAAATCTTCTTTCATACTCATCAATGGTCATGCTTATGAGCTTGAGTTCAAAGAACTCCTTGATTTTCTTGTCATTGTATCGCTTGGTTAAATATTTCTCTTGGAAATACCTCTTGAAATCCCTCCAAGTAACCTTCTTCTCATCAATGTGTTGCACTTGCATGAACTGATCCCACCACATTGATGCTTTTTCCTTTAGTTGATAGATAACAATTCTCCCTTCTGCCCGCATAGAATAATTATGCAGCTGGAAGTACTTCCTCATACCCAACAACCATGTCTCTACATATTCATCCTTCTTATGATCACCGTCAAAGGTAGGAGGCTTGATCTTATTCATTTTTCCTTGTAGCTCATCCACCCTAGTCCTCCTCTTATGATTTCTGTCAGGAGATGGACTTGAGCTACTACGCGCTTTCCTAAATGAAGGCTTTGGTGAATGGTGATGTTTCCTATCAACACCTCTTACTTCTCTTCTTCTCTCATCATGAGACCTTCGACTTCTTGACATACTTGTCCAAGATTTGCATCAGCTTGACATTGAAGTCATCTTGCTTCTCCTTGGCTTTCATAAGCCTTTCGTTATTAAATTTATAGCTTTGGACATATTTTTGTAGTCCTTTTATGTTTTTTACCAAATTTATGCACTCTTGGATTATGTACCATCAACACCCAAACTGACATACAAATCCCTAAACTCATCATCAGGACTGTAAGTCCTCTGCGGATCTTCCATGCTTTTGACCTTCTCTAGTGATTATGTCCTGTTCTAATTGCTGATAATTCTGCAAAATGTGCAGGCAACAAGATTTGTTAGATGAACTCATGAGATAACTTCATGAAAAATCTGCACCATCTTGTTAGAATCCTTTCTTCTAATTCCTTGAATGTTTTTAACACCCCAAATTCTAGTGCGCACACTGCACATCAATACTTTACGAGCATCACAACTCCTCACCGTGCACCAATAGTTTCTACGCATAATAACTCTACACTATGCAACACCAATACTTAACACACACGTCTATTTCATGCTAGTCTCTGACCCATACAAGTCCAATGTTGAACCAATTTATCTGATACCAGAATGTAACATACCCAACCTCCCAGGTCGGGCCATGTCACACAAATCCCTCCCACTTTAGCTCTGGTACCATAACATAAGATTACCTAGCTTACTGCTGGGAAACGATACGTAAAAAATTCTAGTGTGTAGTTAACATTAAATTGCACGAAATCACTCGAGGAAATGTGCACAACCCAAATTGGTTTGCGCCACACCACATTCCATCCTATTTATACAAATTATAACAGTGGAAGTAACTTGAATTAAAATTCTGTGCCTAACCATATGGAGCACCCGAATACCATGGCGTACATAATTGTTCTGATTCCACTTGTAGGTCTTGCTTTCCTGTGTGCACAGACTACATTCCAATGCACACAATAAATCCAATCATTTATTAACACAGACCACCTTCTGCACACATGGTACTTCTAGCCTCACTCAAGAATCTCTTGACCAAATACCCGGGTTGTCTTTGTTGTAGGAAAATCTCCCTGCGGACAGGTAGGTTGCCTCAAAGAGCTAGACCCTAAACTCTAAGACAGAAAGTGCTTAACGTGGACACTGACTTCCTTTCAAATCTATACAAACTAATGCATGAGGAGGAAGGAGAACAAAAGTACCTTTTAATGGACGTTTGTCCCTGCACGCTCCGAGTCGAGCCCCAAACTCTCGCTCCTCAATGAGTCCTGTAGACAAACAAAGTACGACCACTTCCTGCTCTATTGATATTAGCTTGAAAACAGATCTATCTATCAACGATAAGTTCGTGTAAAATCAGACACAAACTAGAAAGAAACAGGCCAAGCGTGTCATATTA
>SNQJ01S0110915.1:0-11324 GCA_010110895.2 Picea sitchensis | reverse complement strand
ATGACATTTTTCAATCAAGCATTTCTCTAACTTTCACTTATGCATCTTGCTTACTACAATATTTATCTAACCTATATCCACCACATCAGCTTAAAATATTTAATATAACGTAACAGTTTTTAATATTTTATTCGAATATTAAATAAAACGTTAGTACTTTATAGTTGTATTGTTTTCTTTTTAAATTCAAATTTATATGGGATTTGTTTGAAGTATATATATAGGATGGTAATTAATAGAATTCAATGAGTTTTTTTTAATAGTATGTTATTATTGTTGGTGGTTATTTATTTGAATATTTGAATAATTTTATGTTTATTTTTGAGTTTTATTAGAAAATTAATTAATACAACAAATTATTATGCTGAAAAGCTTACACCTATTGGTAATGGGCACAATTAATCACCTTTTAATGTAAAATTCTAATATGGTGTTTAACAATTGAAGATGCTGACATATTCTTAGTGGTCTTCTCAAATCAAATGAATGAATGTGATTTACTCTTCATAACTTTTTTGTATTTTTGAATGCATCCCTTACCCGTTTACTTTTTAACATTCACCTAATCATATTAAGAAATCACTGTAATCTCATATCATTGCCAAGTTTAAATGAGTAAACCTATTTACATTTTAACATTTACTTAATCATATTAAGAAATTATGGTAACACCATATCATTGTCAAGTTTAAATAATTAACCTTTGAAATTACAAGTTTGGATGATTAATGCTCAGTTCAGTTGAGTTGTCTGCGGGTTTCATTCTTTACATTTAAATAATTAACCTTTCAAATTACAAGTTTGGATGATTAATGCTCAGTTGAGTTGTCTGCGGTTTTCATTCTTTACATGCACATGATTATGGAGTATGCCTTGAGTTTTTAGTGATGATAATTTTTATAAGAGTGGACTGAATGACATAGACGACCCAAGTTTTAAGGAATCGTTTTCGAATATACACAGCCAAAAGCTTGCAGACACCATGGTATAGCGATATGATCTATAAATACGTCATCTGTCTATTTAATTTGTAGTTTAGATCGTTGGTTTTGAAAGATTGATTTGAGGATTGCAGGAATATTTGGAAGTTGATTACTAAATTCCTATGATGAACAGTGTTGGGAAACCATGATTACCAAGGGAATGTGTTAGCTCAACTTTAGCTCAACTAAGTCAGTCCATCTGTGAGAAGCCGGGATCATCGATGGCAGTGCGAAAGATCCTTCATTCAAGTACACCATTTTCCCTCATGGCCTTCAGTCTGGTGGAGGTAGTGCAGATCTTTTCTTCGTGGACATCATCCTGTTTGTTTATCACTATTGGAAGCCAAGTAAAAATACATATGATTGGACCAAGTAAAAATATTTTACCAGACTTATTGATATTTGGAGAGAGGGTCATAAGGCATTTGTTCACATATTTTCTACTTCACAATTTGATCACTATCTAGCAAAATAAAAGTAGAAAAACCAACGCGTAAAATAATGTGCACATTTTGCAGCCACCATCTGATTTAAAAATAAAAATCTTGAGAGAAGTGAATTGGCAAGAAGCCACCATCTGATTTTTATTAAGAAAAATAAAAATCTTGACAGAAGTGAATTGGCATGAGAAAACTGAGAGCATGAAAATAAGGAAACAAAGTATAGATAATCAAATTACACAACAAAGAAGAACAGAGAAAACTGGATAATGGAAAACCGCAACAGAGAAGACTGTCCAGATTTACGAACATAAAATGTTCGTGAATCTATATTGCCAGCAAATGAGACTTAAGATTATTGATGATAGATGATCTCTGCGTTTAGAAGGTGGGAGATCTACAGAGAGGACAACTGTACCTCTGATAATCGATCCATTTGCCCAAACATTCCATATGAAAAACATGCCCACATTTAGCAAGCCGACGGATTCGATCAGTCGCCCGGAAATCAGTGAGACAAACAGCACATGTAATATCTTCCTGGCGATCTTCTCCTAAACTGCCGTATTCAACGACGGGCGGCAGTTTCTCACGGATGGTCTGTGGAGGATTGTCAACGAGGGACGAAGAAGAAGAGAAGATGAGGCGGGAATTATAACTAACAGAAGAATAATGAGTGCTGGTAGCGTTAAAAGGGGTGCGGGGCCAAATGGGGAGGGGCTCATGGGGAGAATATTGATGGGAGGCTTGCTCCAAAATCCCAAAAGTACGAAGAGGGGCGAGAAACCAATTGGCAAACCGCCTGCCCAATTCCAATACCAAAACGACGACGAGCAGCATCCTAGGAACACCGGGGACGGAGGAGCTGTCTTCATCGTCCCAGAAGCGGAGAGAGAGGAAATGCATGGTATCGCGGTGTTGAATGAGCCGCTGATTGTTTGCCGGAACGAGCTCTGATGTTTGGACGTTGAGCCTCTTTTTCACAATCAATCAAGTGGATTCCTGGTCTGCCAGTCACGTGGATTCCCGATCTGCCCAGTCACGTGACTGGTTAGGCGATTGTAATAAGTGTAATCACATTATTTAGAATATTTGTCTTTGAATGCGGTGATCGACAAAATTTGCTTCGAAGAATTTGCTCTCTTGTGGTTCTGGATTTTTGAATCGCGGGGAACTGTTCACATGTGAGCTGAGCACACGAAGGGGAAATTTGATTGATTCTTTCATAGAAAATCTTCTATCGGTCACGCTCTAAACTGCATATTTTTCTTGAAGAATCAAACAAACAACATTTCAAGGCATGGGCACATTTCTTAAAACATTTACACTCGAGTAATTTTTTTTTTTTTCCAATTTTTTTTTTCGGGTTTTTTCATGGTTAGTTTTTAAATTTTTAGTTAATCTAGAATTTTGATAGATTTTTGGAGCATTTAGGTTGATTTAAAATGAGACAAAACCCCTAAAATAAAATTCTAAAATGCATGAAACTTTAATTATACAAAACTCAGAATACCCCTCAATGAATTCAGATCCAAAAATTTACCTGAAAAAAAATCTGTTTACTCCCAAATTAACCTACTCTCCTTTACACTCAATAATTTGATATGACAATTTTTTTTCCTCTCTACATCCACATCCAGTAAAAGAATCAGTTCACCAACTTATTGACCAATAAATGAAATATAGCTCCTTTGGACGATTGTTGTCTTGTCATCTCACCGAATAAAGTATACGTACCTCCTTTTGACCATTGTTATATTTAACACGAAATATTTTACTCTTTTGCTCTGCTGATTGTATACTGTAACTTGTTTCTTTCATTTTATTTACTTTAAAAATTGTTGTCTTGTCATTTCACCTTTTTTTTCCAGGAAAAAGTTATTCTCTATATAAAGTATAAACTTTTTTACAAGATACAGCAAAAAGCGAGCACTGTGGGCAAAATCGGCGCTGGTCTGATGAAACGAACCAGGCAACTGAATAATACACAGATTCACGATAGGGCATTGGAGTCACACTGACTAGTGAATTCGTTGGAGGATGAATCCGGCCAAGACGACATGGCAGTCAATCGACACACAGACTGTGTGATCGGCACACTGACTTTATGCTCGGCACACAGGCACTAAGAATCCAATGGAGAAAAGCTCAGCCTGTAGCATGCAAGCTAACAGTCGGTAGGCTGGAGAAAGATCGAATCATTCAAATAAGTTGAAAGTGGAGATATTACTATCACACCTAATAAAGTATACGTACCTCCTTTTGACCATTGTTGTATTTAACATGAAATATTTTATTCTTTTGCTCTGCTGATTGTAGACTGTAACTTGTTTTTTTTCGTTTTATTTACTTTAAAAACTAGCATACCTTTTAAATAGGTAAATGAGAATGTCTAAGTAATAAAAGTATACTAAATGAAGTCTATAAATAACACCTACTTAATAACAACATATTATAGTATCATTAAAAGTCACATACATACACCATCCAAAACACAAAAGTGATATTTTGAAAAACCAATTTCATTTGAAAATCTTAAACAAGAACTAATTATTTTTATTTTTATTTTTTATATAAACCTTTAAATGAATTTTAAATCATAATAATCTTTCTTATATCATCCAAGGGCATATGATAGTTTTTCTTATAATTTTTTCTCTGTAGATCCATATAGTATTAGAGAACTTTTGTATCTTTATAGCTCCATTTGTCAGTGACTGGGATGTCACTTAAAAGGTTTTGTGTTTTGGGTTTTTTTGAAACCTGTATCTTTTTTGGACCCTTTTTATCAGATTGGAATATCTTTTATCTAGCCTATAGAAAGTATGAAGGAGTCTATATCTTCGTTTTTCTGCATAGAAACTGTCTTTCACAGTTTTGACAGCCATGATTTAAGTGTTATACTACATTATAGCAGTTGGATTGGTGATGTAAAATTATATTATCTTAATATAATGTGTTAATTTTTTTCAAAAAAAAAAGAATCCAAGGGTATATATTCATTTTCAATTTACAATATGTCTTCAATTGAATTTTTATCTATCTTTAACATAGTGTAAAATGATTTTCAATAAAATAAATAATTCGATTAAAAAAAATAAAAAAAAATAATGTTATCAATAACTATAATTTGATAATTCTTTATAACCATAATGAAAAAAATTTGAATATGAATTTGTTATCAATAACTATTAGGTTGCTATAATAGTATAGTAGAAACATGTAATATTTTACTTTTAGTCAATTTGATATGGATATGATTAAATATTTTGTTCTTTACTTTACATTTATTAAACATAGAGAAAATTATATAAAATAATTGAAATTCAAGTTTATAGATCATTAAAAGATATATAGATATATACATTTTACTTACAATTTGAGGAAATTAGAGGATGGAGAATACAAAATTTTACTTATACGAACTTATCTAACCCCATTTATTTTTGTGTAATGCATGTAATACCTTCAAGAGTGATCTATATTTTAGTTGAAGTTTTCATTAAACGTTGTACTGGTTCATTAACTTGTATTTTGTTAATTTCATTAAACATTGTACTTCCTCAAATTGTAAGATTTTCTAAAAGATTTGGTGAACTAAACTTGTATTTTATTAATGGTTGCATTGTATATATTAGTTGTCAAATTGTAAGAGATTTTAAAATTTTTGGTGAAAGAGACGAATTTTTCATTAAATGCTAGTTTGGTACATATGAGTTATGTATTACAAATTTAAAAAGAAAAATTGGTGAATGAAACTTATATTTCATTAAATGTTACAACTATATGAATATTGGTTATCCTCAAATTGTAAGTTTTGCAAAAAGATTTGGTGAACAATAATATGTAGAATAGGGTTATTATATCATTTTGGTTGAAATTTTCATTTGAATATAAAGTTGGTATTTCATAATTGTAATCTGTAATCTTGACTATTAGAGCTATGAATTTATCCAAATATTCAAATTCAATTTGAAATTGAGTAATGCAAATTGTATTTCTATCATTTTTTTGACCATCGGAAGAAAACATATACGAAGCAATTTTTCAACCACCTGAATCACATAAGAGGCAATTTGATGATCTGTATCAAATGCCAAATATAAATATCATAAAACTATTAGAGTTGATGCCAAACCAGTCCCAATGAATTGTAGTACGGATTTATTTTATTGTATATAAATGTTTGAGAGAAAGAGTATTATTCATCATTTGCTCATTTTTATGAATTGTAGTACGGATTTATTTTATTGTGTATAAATGTTTGAGAGAAAGAGTATTGTTCATCATTTGCTCATCTTTTTGCTTATTAAAATTCGAAATTCATACTACTTTAACTTTAACTTGGGAGTTCTTTCATAAAGTTGTGGAACAACTAAATGCAAAGGTGAAAATACAAATTGAGTGGTTTCTATGTAAAAAGGAGATTTTTGTGCACTTTAACTTGGGAGGTCTTTCCAAAAAATTGTGAAACTAACTAAATGTAAAGGTGAAGTTATAAATTTAGTGGTTTCTATAAAGATATAGACTTTTGTGCAATGTTACATTGGTTGTTGGAAGAATTAATCCACACCTTTGAAAGGTATGTGAATGTGGCTTAGTGGTATAAGAATGGAAGGGTTTGGTATTGGTACCTTCTCTAATATCTTTTCATCTAATAGTTTTGTCTCTGTCTAGCCAGTTTTATTTGTATCTATAGTGTGGTTGTTAGATGTTTATATCTGTGTGCAATACTGAGTCATTTACATAGTGCTTAGGATAATATTACTCTGTTAAACAAGATTTTATTCACAATACAGAGACTAAATAGAAGAATTTCATTACAATTATAGTCCTGATGGTTTGCATTTGTAAATTATCTATTTTATTAGGACATAGAGACATAATAAAATAATTTCATTGCAATTGTAGACCTCAACTCTGCATTTGTAAATTAGTTATATTTTAATATAACTTTTTCTTCTTAAACAAAGATTTGTTGGAGGCCCTTTTAAAGCATCAGTGGTATTGAGGAGCATGACATTTCATTTACAATAAATACGAACACGTCAATCTTCCTCAAATAAAAACTTAAATTGATTATGTTTGTCATGATCCTTTCATTTAAACTTATTTTTCCATTTTGTGGCCTTGAGGCAAATAAGTGTGCATGTAAACATTTCCAGAGACAATTAGGAATACAATTCTTGGAATGAATTAATAGATTCATCATAATAAAATTTATAAAAATAAAATGAAAATACAAATAATGTTTTTGAAACCCCACCTCTCTTTCTGCTCATGGAAATTCTTCATTTGAGCTTTATAATGGTTCTCTATGTACTACTTTGCAACAGTAGGTTTAGGGCCATCTTTATCTTTTTTCTCTTTCTTTCTTTTTCTCCAAGGCCCTTTTATGCTTGTGGATTTCCGCTGAAACCAACATTTCGTGGCTTCATTTATGTATATATATGTATACCACTAAACACCTAAATTAATAAAAATGAAATCATATATCAACAACTAGGCTGATTTCAAGTTGATCACTATGGACATCTATACAATTAGTCAAAACCACAAACCTTTATTGCAAAATGGACAAAAGAAAGTTAAAACTGACAAATGGAATTTGAGTGAAGTTTTCATATTAATGTTGTTAATTAGAACCAGAGATATATCGCAATTAAAATGATCTTACATCTCACTAAGCCCCATCCAACAATATTTTTTTTCCTGAAAAAAAATTAACAACTTTGAAAATACTCATGAAATTATATTCATGTTGACTTGTATCACATGTAAAATTAATATTAATATTTATATTCTTTATTTTAAAAATATAAATAAGATTTAAAATAAACAAAATATATGTTTAACTTTTAGATGGACCCATTATAAAAATAAAAAATATATCAACATTTACAAATTATAGTCTTGAAGTGTAGGGAAATGGGTCACAGAGTGTGTTGTTAAGCTATCGGGGTGGGTGTCATTCCCTAGTGATTTTGAAGGCTTAGATGTCTCCTAGTCGCAGAGAAAAAAAAACTTTAAAATATCACATTTAATTTTTTTTAATATTTTTCATTTAAATATAATAATGAATTCTACACTATAAACTATAAATGTATAAATATAATATAAACTCTACATTGTAAGTGTAATTTTTTAACATTTTTATGATCCATCCATAAAATTGATGTAAGCATATGTTTTCACACTATAAAATGTTAAATAAAATTTAAAATATTGTAAAAATTAATGTGAACTAAATACTACTTATTTAAAATCTATATATACATAAAACTAAGTCAAATAAACTATGAAAAAAAGAAATTGAAGTTTTTTTTACATGGTTTAGTATAGTTTTTTATTAACTTTAAATGTTAACTAAGTATAAAAAAAAATTAAAGTTTTTTTTACATGATTTATTATTGATTTTTTTTTTATGAACTTTTATTATTAACTAATTATAAGTTAATAAATATGTAGTACACTAACTTAAATTTATATTAAAATTTTACTTATTAAATGTTTTTTATCTCTTAATATTTATTAAATTTAAATTAAAATAAATCTTATTATAAAAATTTATTAAAATAATATATTTATTCAGCATAGACACATGGACATGTGGAAGTCTTGTACTGGTCCATGATGGTGTCTATGTGGCATGGGAGTAAGCTACATTTCATCAGGTTCATGGTGTTTTTTTATTCCTTTGGTGTAATCCGGTGGGTCCCCCTCGACTAGGTGGTAGTTGAGGATTCATACTTGTGAGTGTCATGTTGTCTTGCAACTATGTCTTTTGTCAATCTTGGTATCCACTGTGGGGTGGTGAGTTGGGGTGACATGTTAGCTCCACATGGTGCTTGGTTAGTGACCAAGTGTGACTTGTGCCTAGGGGTGAAAAGTGTTTTTTCCAAACCATGAAAACCATTTCCGCGCCCTCCTGATGGTGGTTTTCCATATTCCTTATTTCAATGTGACACCATTCCGAAATTGACATGTGTGGACAACATAAATCATTGTCACATCGCCCAAGAGTCATTAAACTTCTCTCATTTTCACGATGTGACATGGGTTGTGATTCATTGATTTGGATCACTTGTGGTCATTCGATGATTGGGCCCTACATGTCCCTTGGTCCTCGGTCTTGGCCCATAATTTTGTGATACTATCCCTTTTCTATTGGATTTTTGGGTCGCAATAAGCCCTATTTTGCATCATGATAAGTTCCCAAGCTTGATTTAAGCACATGGGGACTTAATTTTACCCATTATTCCTTATTTTACACACAATTTGAGTCAACCCCTCTATTCGAAGGCCGCGAGATTTATCCCCTTTGTCTCTAGCAGGTCCAAATCAGGTTCTGTGGCCTCATAGTTTTCCCCATGGGTGGTGAAATTGGATCTTGTACTAACATTAGCTCCAACGGGGACAACATATCCCTATGATCTACTGAGAATTGTATGCCAAGTTACTTCTTCCATTGGGTTATGGAATCTATCTTGAAATAATGAATTTCACCCATTCTTGAAAATCGTTCTGATTTATGAAACAAAAAAAACCAATGGTTTATATATTATCACCCTATCTACTTTGAAAGTATAACAAAATAGTGAATGAAGAAAAATTGAACATGATGAGAAGAAATGAAACTAAAATACTTACGTACAAGGTGAAAAATCTTGTAGTGTTTAGAATTACAAAAAGTGTTTGAGGAACCTCCCATTTACTAGGGCCCTAAGAAATTCTCCATCCAACTAATCAAAATCATAGGTGTTGTTATCTTGAATTGCAGAAACCTGAAAAGATCCAAGCCAGAGATTATCAATTTTTCCATGATCCCCTTTAGCCTCTCTTATGGCATCCCATTTTAGAACCAGATCTCCTGTCATGAAATTTCTCATTTTAGTCCTTTTGTCAAAGATATCCTTCATCTTTTCCTCATGAATCTGGGTTTTGATCTACAACTATTCCCTTGTATGTTGATCTTCAATCACTTTATGTATCCTCCTTTGCATGTCATCTGACTTCGCCTCTTCATTTTTTAATAGTTTCATCACAGGGAGGCCAAGATGAATAGGAAAGATGGCTTCCAAGCCATATACCAACTGAAAAGGGGAAGTTCCAATGGAATTTTTTGTGTCGACTCTGTCTAACCAAACTACATATTTCAAGTAAGAATCCCATGCATTTTTGTTTTGTGACAACATCTTCTTGATACTACTGATTAGACTTTTATTTGATGATTCAACTAAACCATTACCTTGTGGAAAGTAGGAAGTTGAATTTCCAAGCTCTATGTTGTAATTTTGACCTAATTGTACCATCTTGGAAGACTTAAAGGCTTGAGAATTATCAATGATAATCTTCCTTGGGCACCCAAATCTAGCTAAGATGTTTTCTTCAAGGAATTTGATTATGATTGAATTTATTTCTACCCTTGTGGAAATAAATTCCACCCATTTTATGAAATAATCAATAGCTGTCAAAATACATTGGTGATGTCCACTTGAATTTGGGATAATCTCACCAATGAAGTCTAATCTCCACTGTTGAAAAGGTGTCTCAACTCTGATAGGACTCAGTGAGAGTGGCATCAAATTTTGATTCCCTGGAAACATTTGGCATTCTACACATGCCCTAACCATATAATTCACATCAGAGAATAGAGAGGGCCAATAATATCCAAGTTTGAGGATCTTATAGGAAGCAGGGATAATTTAAGGATGGAAATTTATTTTAAAATGTAGAAACCTTGGCGAATCTTACTAATTCGTCATATTCCAACTATAAAATGTTTGGTGATGTTTTTATAAAAATATTCAAATTTCTAAGGATTTTATATAGTTTGTATAAAATTTTGGCAGTTTTTAAGGTAAAATAATTTTATCCTATAGAATTTGGGCGAATCATTTTTGGAATGGGGAATATTTTTTGGGAAAAACCATGGAAAAATATCCCATGAGCGAAATTTAGCCCCTAAAATCATCCATGATAGGAAGTGGCTCTCTAAGCATGGTGGCCACTACATACTCCCTTGTGAAATTCAATGATGATGCCTTCAGTTTCTTCCTCAACGATGCAATTGAGCAAGATTCCTCCTAGATCTTTCCAAACAATTTTTCTCCCAAGATGAAATATTTGATATCTTTTAGTTTGATGGATATAGCCTTGGCATTGTCCCATTCTAGTGG
The DNA here is from genome assembly GCA_010110895.2 of Picea sitchensis. Lineage (NCBI taxonomy): Eukaryota > Viridiplantae > Streptophyta > Pinopsida > Pinales > Pinaceae > Picea > Picea sitchensis. Next base: position 722 of record SNQJ01S0110915.1, on the reverse strand, counting down.
GAATATTAAGTTTTGCAGATAGAAGATGATATCCTTATACCAATCAAACTGGAAGAAATTGGAGTTCACCTTCATGGATGTTTCTTGTGTTTCATCCACTTCAGGTTCCATTAATAAGAGATCTGATGAAATATTTATACCTATATCTTTGTAATTTGACTCAACCAACATCTTGGATAATCCTTGTCCCTTCACTAATTTTGTGGGTTTGATATCTACATCATACTCCTAAATTTTAGCAATCCACTTACGTAGTCTTCCTTCATGTTTAGTTTGTATGAGGATGTATTTTATGGGATTGATGGGAACATAAGCCAAAATCTTAGAATGCAATACAAAGTCTCAGAGATATTTTAAGGCTTTCACCAAGGCATATGCCTACTTCGCCATGATACTATATCTTAATTTAGCATTGTTGGAACACGATTATAATACCCTAGGTTTAGTTTACTCAACCAAGAAAACCCTTCAAATATCGACCCTTTCGGCATCACCTACATGCAAGTGAATTCTCACCTGAGCTATCTACTAGGGCTGCAGGAATCATGTTTCTGCAAAGACAAGGGGATGTGAGGCTATTATCATATCCATTACTATTTATTCACCATGTGTGCAATATCTTTATTCATATCCCTAGGTTAGTTAACAAACTCTATTGTTCAAAACTCTTATAACATATATTGAAACATAAATAACCCACTAGAATATCCATTGTTATTGTG